>VXBO01009040.1:179557-217286 GCA_013400135.1 Rhinoptilus africanus
GAAAAAGAAAAGAAAAGAGACAAAACCAAAACCACGGGGGCCCGATATTTCTTTAAAGTATTATGACACAAAGCCAGTTTCAGGTCTTGTTTGGGATTTTCTCAGAGTAGCCTGCTATGGTATACCTCCTGCAGTATTCCATGATCATTAGCCATTTTGCTTCCTGTTTGTAAAATTACAGGTTTTTTCACTTGGCTGCTAAAGAGCTTGTTTGTATCTCTGTGGATTCTCCTCACATTATGCAGTTGGACCAGCAGCAATAACTGTAGCAACAATATGTCTATCAAGAACCGAGGAATCAGCAGAAAAAGCAACAGCAAAAGCCAGTTATTCATCATAATCATCGTCATTAGCAGAAACATAAGATCCAGAATGAATTCCTACAGGACTCATTTGTTCTAAATAGCCAGTGTTTTGGATGGGCAGTGTGTTCTTTTTATAAGGCTTCCTCATGCACTTAGAGGAAGCAAAATGAATCTGGTTTTGGGATGGAAGCTCCTGAGGGTTTTTTTGGGGGGGTGGTTGTTGTTGTTTTAAATGAGAATAGATATTTTTATCCTTTTATCCTTTTTATCCAAAAGGCCATAATTTGTCCATGCAAAAAGACTAAGTAAAACCAGGTTACTTGTATGATAAGTATTTTGTGTAATAAAATGCTAATTTTAGGGAACGGAAAATTAATTTGTTGACATTGAACTATAGGTTACTTACATAATGAGTGGAGAAAAGTAGGATTCTGAGTGCCTTGCTTCACTGCCTAGGGAAGCCGTTCTGTCTCCCTTGGCTATGAAAAGATCTTCACTCTGTATTAGATGCTACTAATAATAGCAGAAGTAAGTGTTCGCCTTCGCATTAATGAAGTTCTAGCTATGCATGCAAGGACAAATTTTATGGGTGAAACTGTATCAACAATGTACATAGATTGTAATGCAAGAATAAGGCTCAGCATACTAAATACTAGAGTATAGTAAGACAAAACAAAAGAAGGAAAAGACTGTCAATAGAGCTGAAAAATCTACAACATTGACATTAGATGGGAAAAATGACATCTTAATTGAGGTTTCAGTTGCATAAAAGGTGGAATACTAAGGAATGAGAAGGCTCTGAAGTTTTACTTCGAATCATAAACCACCTATATTACTACGGTTAAAGTATAGTGAACAAGCAAATAGGCTCTTCTGCGTGAATTAAGTAAAGGATTCTCCCCTAGACTGCTGGATTGCAACAGTCATTAAAACACAGACAAAATAAACAGCAGTTATCAGGGAAGAACCTGACTGGAAAAAAGAAACCCATGCTGAGATTCATGCTGCTGCTACTGTCTCAGCCATCTCTGCACTACATTGCAAGTGCTACAAAGCAGCCTTCCTTCCATTTGAGTTTGGCTTTGTCAACATGGCATTTCCTTGTTTGTATTTTAAACAGAAGACAGTTTTTATATTTGGAGCTGACTTTGACTTAGAACATGGCCAACTCTCATTCCTCCCAAAGGACCACACTGTTTGCCTAGAGGTTTTATTTCCAATCTGAAAATTCACAGAAACACAAAACCTGCAAATATTTGAAATATTTTCTGCTACAAATATACTGAAGAGTCTGACAAAGTTCTCTTCAGAGCTTACCATGGACTCGTCTGTGGTTAAAATAAAAAAGTACAGAATTTAATTGGAGACCAAGAATCAAGTCACTGTCCTTTCTACTGCAGAGAAAGAGTTTGCAGTGCATTAATTCCTGGAAGTGCATGCATAACATTTTAATTTGTTAAAGCATTAGCATTAACATTTTAATTACTGATGAATACTTATGATCTATAAATATTTATTAAACTAGGTTTACCTGTTTTCAGTGTACTGTGTTCTCACTGGGCCACAGCTTGACCAGAGGGACTTGGTGAACAAGTGTTTCCCAGGCATGAATACCATTCTTTGCTCAAAAAGTGCAGAATTTTAAGTGCTACTTGTTGCATGCCTATAGGGTCATGCCATCACACTCTTCTAGATAAATGCATTGCAATGAAAGACAAATTACCTCAAAAAGAACATTCTGGAGGAGTAGTTTAAAATTCTTTCTAAGAAAAACAATCATATCTGATAAAATCCTATCAGCTTCTTTAATATTACCTGCTCTTTGAATTTAAAATGGAACAATTTATCAGCCTCCTAACAGTGTGAATCACTAAGTATCTTGTGTGATCCTGTTTACTCACTTTTCAAAGAATGACAGGTGAAAAAGACTTTCATCTATTCTAACACATTAAATAAAGTTAAATATTTGGGAAAAAAAAACCAAACACAAGCAATTGAGTGTTCTCAAGCTCTGATATCTGAATACTAGAGAGACTTCAGTTGTTGAAAGTGTGGAGAATAAGGAACACAATGAAAGTACATTCAGAAATAATGCAAGGGGTAGTGAACACTGATCAGTTGTGCTTTCTTCTCTGGTCAAATATTTTAGTAGAATAAGGGGATCTTTACTAAAAAAAAAGTTCACAGCAAAGTTAGGACTGATTTTTTACGTGAGTCGTAATCACCCTGTAGAAGTAACATCTATTTTTTTAGCTAGTTTCATGGAATTTAAAAGTAGTTTGCTGGCTGCATGAATCTACATAGCATAGCTGTTCTGTAACAAGCAAGTAATATAAACAGATGTCAGGAAAAAATGAACCACATATTACAGGTTATTTAACTGACAGCTTATACAATTAAACATGGATACTCATTTAAAACAACTATATTTTAGTCATCTAACATGAAGACATGCATTGTTTCACTCTGCTATATGTTGGCCTAACCCAACCATGTCATGGTTTCACACAGTGCAGCTTTATAAATATCCTTTATTGTCTTGTTTTTAAGAGCTTTTCTTTTATTTCATGTGTCTGAACACGTCATCAGCATTCACTGTCTTTAGTAATGTATAGGTACTTTACACATATAGGTAAAAATTGAGGTGCAAAAAATTTCTAGGTTTTTAATGTATATTTCATATTCAAATGCTCTTTTATACTTTCTCTTAAATATGTTAAAATAATGTTAAAAAATTAAAGGGTTGCTTTGAAATTCATCCCTAGCAAATCCAAAGTGAAGTAGTACTTAAGAACTATATTTCTAGTGAGATCCCAACTATGAGCATATACAAACAACGACAAGGGGTATCAATCACTTTTAGCATCACAGCCATTTCTCTTCTGCTCACTTTCTTTTCATTTAACAGGCTCATAAAATAGTACCAAATGTTGAAATCAGCACATCATTGAGATCAAATACTCCTTTTTTACATTTGCATGCGAAAAAGTCTGAAACATGCCTCTTAAAACATAGGGGCTGTATCCATTAAAAGCTCCTGTTTACCCTAAATAGTTCTTGAATTATACCACAGAGATGTAAGTGGGCTGAGTGAAATGAAATGAATTATTATGATCAGTCATGTTTCATAGGGTAGTGGCCAAGCAGCAGCTATTCTGGTAGATGAGGTACAGAGGCAGAGGAGAAAATGCTTCTCCTAAGCTGCTTATAATCTAAATGGATGAGATGGAAAACATGGGTGAGGGAAAAGATTTAGCACAAATGAGTGAAGATGGAGATAGTAGGAAGTGGATATAATTTGCTAAATGTTTTTATATGAAAAGATTTTATCCTTTTCTAAAGGATTTATCGGGAGGGGATCAAATGAAAAGAACATGCAAGAAAAGTATAAGGATGAAGTAGGAGTAGGGAAAATGGAGGCAGCAAGGCAGTAACCTGAAGCAAAGAGCCTGTAAGGAGATTTCTTACAGTTATTCCCATTTGCCTGGGTCCGTCCAGCTACTTTACTCATTAGGGCTTTTGTTTAATTGTGTAGGAAGAAAGTGGNAGTCTTACAGAAATATTTTTATGTCTCTAATTATGCACTTTTTTTTAAGGATACATGCCCATTAAGTGGTCTGCGTCCACAATCTAGAGATGTAGCTCAGCTGTCTCCAGGGCAGTACAGGCACTTTTCTTTGGGGAAGCTTAAGTGTTTGCAAAATATATGCCTCAGAAATTTTGGAGAGCGCTTAGCTAAAGCCCAATAATGTTTTACTTTCAGAAGCTGAAAAAGAAACATAAATAATAAATAATATAGTGATCTATCCATGGGCATTTGACTAGAAACTAGATTAAAATCTTAAAATACTGCTGAAGTTATCAGGGCAAAAAAGAGTCAAATGTAAGGGCTGAAACCAATCAAAGCTTTCAGTGTCATGCAGCAGTATTTTCTCTGGAGCTAATCTATGCATGTTGCATTTATCATCTAAACAGCTCTAGTACTACAACCGGTGATGATATTATCTCGCCAAAAGAAACGGGGAGAAAATCTTGGAGATGATGATTTATCTGCCTTCTCCCTTCTCCTTTTCTTCTTGGAATGCCATTTACATTTAGCTCACATTTAAAAAGAAAGGGGAAGCAAAAAGGGGACAAGGTTCTGAATTTGACATCAGTCTTTCAGTCTTTCTATCTCCTCTTTTATTTTTTTTTTGTTTTCTGCAAGACTGTTTTAGTTTTAGAAAGAAATTTTAAATTGACATTTAAATGGTGGCAGGGCAATTCTCATTCTCTGCCTTGTGAAACGGTCTCTGAAATGTACAATTATGCTGTCATCTTTAGCACTCCACATTGGACAGAGTTTAATTATTAATGTGTTTCCCTCAGAGAATGACTCGATCATGTCACAACTCTAGACAAATACAGCTAATGCAAAATCATAAAATATTCACTTGAATACTGCTGAACTGACAGGAAATTAATTCTATGAACACTTTTGATATTACCAGAAAATTAGTTTCAAATGCATAAGACTGAAATAAATGTGTTCATAATTTGCTCAAGGGTAACGCTCATCTTGCAATCAGTTGGTGTCTCTTTATAAATGCTACAAGTATTCAACATGGCTTTATGATAAAGAGGACAGCTAATGTAATGTATTATTTGTAGACAGTATTTCCCTTGTAAACAGCAGGGAGTGAAGAATTGTTCTTTCAGAAATATTTAAACTCTAGAAATATTCTGCAATTTATCATTTTGTGGTACCAAAAATACACCTATTTTTGAGTAGTCCCAGGAGGGCACAAGAACTCAGGAATTTTGTAATAATGACATGATAGTCTTTCACATCTAAATTATTGGGTTGAGTTTTATCCAGAGTACAAGTGACTGAAAGTCATTACCACTCTGAAATTTACAACCAACATAGTGGGAAAAGATCAGGCTCTCCTTACAGGCAAATGTCTTTGTAGCAAACATCACTATCACAGTGTATTCTTCAGCTGGATGAATAAAAATGCAGATGAATTGTGACAATTTGCATGAACAGAAACAGCAAGTTCAATTGTTGTTACTTGTGGCATATCATTTGCCAGAATTTGGAGAGCCTGAAACCTAAAGAAAAGCATTTCCAACAAAAATAGTAATGGTCTAAAATTTTGACATGTGTGTGTTACATACTTTCACCATTTCTTATGTGTCTGGTTTTGTCTGTTTATTTCTGGTCTGGCTTTTCATCTGATTGATCATCTTGACTGAAGGCATATGGGAAATCACATGCAATGAGTTATCATCAGGAGGCGGCAAACATTTGAGTGGACTACTTGTCACTAAACCAGGGACGGAGATTTTGTCCATTAGGCCACTTGGTAGATGTCCTGGTTCCGGCAGGGAGAGGGTTAACTCTCCCCGGCCCGGGGCTATAAACATTCCATCCCATGTGAGCCACGCCTGCGCTGAGCTGCCGGGAGGGGGCGGGCAGTCACTGCTTGGAGCGGCGGGGGCGCCCCGGGTGCGGTCGGTGAGCGGCGGTTCCCTAACCGCGTCTGTGTACTCCTCTGTCCTTGTTACTGTTGTTATTGTTGTTAATGTTGGGGGTTTTTGTGCTACCTTTGTTATTCTATTAAAACTGCCGTTGTCTCAGCCCACGAGTTCTGCCCTTTCCTTGTGCTTTCCATCAGGAAAGCCTGGAGCGAGAGGTGCGTGGTTCTTTGTTGCCATCTGAAGCCAAAACCACGACAGTAGATAATCCTGAACAACGGGCCTGGCTCAGGAGTCATTTTCAACCAGGAAAAGGTATTTGGAATAAATATTATTCACAATGAATAATTTAACAGCTCTCGTGGGCACCTTTGGAAAGTTTCCTCAGAGAAACCCCGGATTAAATCACCATGGAGACTAAATTGTTTTTCAGTGCTAATCCTGCATTCCTTTTTGAAACATTAACCAAGGTTATGCAAAATGTGGAGGATGAATACAGTGGATCCATATTAACTGGGAGAGCTGGTATTATAACTAAAAACAGTGCAAGGACCATCCCAGATCCAATTGGCCATTCTTGAAGTATACAGGGTGATGTACCTTACCAAAATTTTGAAAAGGAGATGATCACAAGGGTATCAAAGACAGCTGTCGAGTCAATCACTTAAGTATTTCGTAGACAGAGGTGGAGGGGTTGTTTCTCTCCACTGTTTTGAAGAGCTACAGCAGAGGACAGAGGAGGGAAGACTGATTCCCAGCAATGTCATGTTTTACCAACAGAAAGCCCAAATACTGATTTTTATCCATGTTTCCGGAAGACATTTCAATGTAGAAAAAGAGGTACCTTCAATTTTCCAAAGTATTTCATCTGAAAATTCCCCAAACACTACATCTATGTACAAGACAAGGTCTTTTTACATTTTGGATGCAGCATTTAAAACTGGAGACTAAAAAAATATCCTCAGAAAATATTTTCTGCTCTGTCTGCATGGCTGCATAATAAATACACCATTAAAATATGCAGTGTCACTAATGAACATCAGTGGATTGCACAGTTTAACTGCTTTAACTTTTTATTAAAAATTAGAGGAAATCAGAGTATTCATTATGCTATAATGTTGCTTCCTATCATGACAAATAGGACTAGTTCTTAGAATTAAGATGTCTGTATAATAGGGAAAGTATAGTCCGGTACTGTGGGTATTTGCACTATGTGGGAAGAAAAATTGAGCAGATTATGTGATAATGAAGCAGACAGACAAGAAAAAATAGCTATCTACAGCTGTAATTTGGTTTACTAGTAGATTCAGATGAATCTGTCCTAAAGTAAAATTTTAAAAGCACGAATCATATTAAAACATTAAGTTTACAACTTATAACATGCTCCAAACAAATACTAACTTCTCCTGAGCTCTTTTTTTCTGTTTCCAGATAAGCAGTTTTTGTCTACATGGTATATGCTGGCACTTTCAGTTAGCAGCTGTCAAATAAGGTATCAATAAATAGGAACTTGGATGCTGGTCTGCACTTCTTTCCATAGAAGTAGTAAATTATTAAACATCAGTGTGTGTATGTCAGTGAGGGACTGGATACATAAAAACAGTGGAAGTAATTGCACACCATTAATTCTATCGAATTTTTTGATTAAGTGAGAGAAAGTTAAACAAACAAACAAAACAACACAAGCCAAAGCAAGCCTCTTCCTTTTAACAGGGGAAAAAAACCCTGAAGTGCCTGCTTTGCTCTCTGTTTGAAGCAAAGCTCACATAAAAGGGAAAAAAGATATGGTATCTGAAGGTGAATATGCCAGGCAACAGGTAACAAAGGAATAAGTTGCTATCCACCAAACTAGAGAAACAGCCTCCTATTAACTTTTGCCAGCACTGATTCAACTCCCCATCCTCACTACCGAGTGTGGATTTCTAGACAAAGAAGTGTATAGATGGAACTGATATCCAAGTCTTCATGCTTTGGAGGCTCCATAGTTGAATGCACTTGTCACTCTGTTCATTTTATACCTCCCAAATACTCCTCAAATGTTTAAATGACTTAATTCTAAGAATGGATTTCAATGAGAAGTGAGGAAAATTTCCAGTTTATGATTTCATAAAGTTCTGGGTGGAGTTTTTTTCCCAAAAGACAGTATCTAATTTTCAGTGAGTAAACCCAATATTGTAGAACATACGAGTTCAAGAGATTAAATTTGAAAATTATATGTTATATTCAGCATACAGTCTCAGTGATAGAAATGCTTGAAGTAATTTTAAGCTATTCTTTTGTTCCCATGCCATCTAAGTTTATGAAATTAAATGCCTATCACAATTCTACTTAAAGAAAAAAATAAATTAGTCACTTTGAAAACTTCCTTCAGACTTGGAAGAATACTGTATTGAAAGCACAGTTTTTAAAGTAATTATAGGAAGTGAAAGAATTAAAAAAGGAATCGCTGGTTAGGATTGTACTCAGCTGTCTTTAGGGAGATAGAAACCTTGAGTGGGATCAATTTTCATGTTGCCATCTATTTCAGGCTGGATGCTCCTGGTAAAGATTGTGTTTCTAATTTCATTTTACTACAAACCTTGAAACCTCACTCTGTAATTCCTGAGACTTTCAAATTCATAGAAAGCACTACTATGCACATAAGATTCTTCTATATTGTAATAGGAATGTATATAGTTACTGGAATGCAGCTATCTTCCTAGTAAAAATGGGATTTGTGTCTTAGTAAGAACAGATAATGTGTATGTAATCTATGCTTCCTACAAACATAAGTCGCAAGACCTTGATGCTGACTTTTCACTGATTTTCTTCTCTCCCCTACCATTTCTGTGCCCACCCCCCGATCTTTTGAGATCTTCTTTTCCTCTCACCTCTTTGGATTTCACTGAAAATAAACTTAATGGAACTAATGAGAGGAAGATGTGAATCACTCTGCCAAGCAGGTAAAAAAGAAGTTACAATCTGGACATCTCCAGTTATGTATTAGCTGAGGCTGTGGAAGCTTTTACCTGGTCTTCAGCAACATCTCATTCGTCTGCCCTGCTAAAGGGCCTTAAAAACATCAGCTGAAAACTACCCAGGAAAGTAGCCTTTTGGGCAAATTATATTCAGTGGCTGTAATGTAAGACGGTAAATATTGGAAACAGGGAGCAGCATATCATAAAACTATTACCAGAACTAAACATTCAAAATAGCATATTATTAATTGAATTTGGAACCCCAAACAACTCCTTCCAATCTCTTAGACAAATGAGTAAGCCTGTTTGAGTTTTCAAGCAAGTTCATTTAGCAGATTCTTACTATATGCACTTCCTAACTTCATTTCTCATTGATAAGATCTGCATAAGCGTCCTTCCAAATGATGCTTTTAATTACTTTTATTTGTTCAAAGTCTGCATGCTACAAAATCAATGCATCAGTGCTGGGTGGCTTGTATTAATGTCTCATGATGCACTGAGAATGAGTCTCTGAACAGCAGAAATGCCTTGGCCTTTCCATGATTTGGCCAGGGCAAGATGCTGCAGAGCTAGGCATGATAGGCTGTGCAGCTGCTCCTCATCATGCTGCATTGCCTCAGAAATGCCAGCCTTTCTCCTCTTGTCTCTCTCAATAAATCTAACCCAAGCTGAAGCCTAAATTTTCCACTAAAATCAGTATTACACTGAGGATTTTAGAGAAAATTAAAAAGAAAGAAGAAAAAAGAAAAGGAAAATAAAAAAGAAAAAGATGTTTTATGGAAAGAGGCTTTAAATCCTTAGTCCAGTTCTGTTTGCTCATTTCCCTACTGTCTTCAGTCAACTTTTGGCAATTTGCTCTCTTACGGTACTGTGACTTTGTGGTCTGCTTATCAATTTCACTGCACAGTTTAAAAATCCATGAAGTAAATTAAAATCTTTACAGATTCCTAAGTAAAAATGCCAGTCTCTGCTGGAGAGACTGCTCTGACATCAGAACCAGATGGGACTTCAGCATAATGGTTTCAGTAGAGGACTGGGGAGGGCATGACATGGGCAGCATGAGTGGAGCAGTCATTAAAGGGTTTGTTTCCATGTAAGTTACATGCCAAAATTTTTATATACCACCAAAACATGGGATTTTAATACACCAAAAGAAGTTTTTTATTCAGGAAAAAAAAATTGCTCATTTTAACAGTCATTTTTCATAGGATTCTCACACCAACCTGGCTGAATTTGTAGATTGCTGTGCTCATAACAGTAAGCATTTATTTTGCAGCACATTCCTATTATTCATGGCACATGATTTCATAATGTGTGCTGTTTTGTGGAGAATGAAAAAACTAAGACCTCCTCCAGAAAGGCTGGCCCTGAACAGCTGAATGTGCTTCTTGTAATACAGCTTGGTTTTGTTTTTTTCCTAGTGTTTTTACAGAGTAACTTAAATTGATTGCTTGCAAATATAAGGAGAACATTCCCATTCTGATCTTCTACTTTCAATAGAGGAGAAAGCTATAGGAAAGAGTAACAAAACCAATATGTATGTACATATTTCTCCTATGATGGCTGTATCTGAACAAAAAAGACCTATCTTCAACTGGTAGAAATCTCTACTGCCTTATTATAGGGCCAGCTGGGAATATTTTGACAGAACATTTTATCAGAGAATATAAAATACCAATGCATCCAAGTAAAATGTTTTACAGAAACCTGACAAATTCAATGATTTTATTTCAGGAAGGGAAAGACGTTCTGTTAAGGTCAGAAAATTCTGTTTTGACACTTTCAAACTGAAATGTTTGGCAAGTTTTTTTAATGATTTTTATTTGAAAATTTGTTTTGTGTTGAAGCTTAGCCTTCAAATCAGAGTAAAAAGAGAACTTTTTGTGTTTTTTATGCAAAGTTTCGAAAGATTCATCATTGTGCTCAGTATGGGTTGTGATGAAAAACACTGAATTTCTATACAGACATTTGCTTCTTGGGTAATTCCATATCAACTTCAAAGTACCTGGATTAATACAGCTGAAGATTTAATGCTCCTAAGGCTTCCTTTATACCAAACAGAGAGATATACCTGTACCACTAAGGAGCAGTACACAGTAACAGCCAGAAAAGATGCTGATTATGATTTTTATAAAAAGAAATGTATGAACATATGTGTCAACCCATGTGTGTGTAAATGCAAGTCTACAGCAGATCACCATTTTCTGTTGAATTTTAAGACTGGAAATCCCTTTGAATGCCTTAGTGTAAGGAAAATCTGAAAGTGTGGGTAATACTGACCCTCTTTTGGCTACAACTTAAACACTCTGTTGGGAAAAAAGATTTGATTTCACTGGTTTGTTAAAGCTTATTTTATATGAGGCTGGAAGTTTATGCCAAAGTTTCAATTGTAATGGGTTATTAATATTGCCAATGCTGTCTCGCTGAGAGAGCAAACTGCTGGGAGTGCTCCGTCCAGTGAATGCACTGAAGTTAACTCTGTCCCAGAAAGCTACAGTAAAAGGATAAGTTATTTGGAATGGTGTTCTACAATTTTCAGAACCATACCAGACACTAATGTTGCATGCATTTAAAATATTTCCCTCTCTACTCTTCCTGTCCAAAAAGCCTCTGCAACAAATGTGTTGAGAGGGAAATGAGCTGAATATCGGAACAAATGCAGGATGGAACTGATAAAAGCAGAAAGCATGGTTTGTATTAAAGAACGAAACACTATAAATTCCATCCATGTGTGTTATCTGAAAAGGCAATTTTGCAAGCAGTAAAAATCCAACATCAAGTATTAAAATATGTCTCTGTCATACGATGCTCCCTCTCATAGATGAGTCTGTTGCTCCTTCCTTTCTACAGTTTCCCATTTCCTTTGGAACCATTGAGGGGATGAGGGTCATTGTTTTTGTTTCAGAATGAGTAGCTTTGTGCTTCCTTTATATAGATTCCCAGACTACACTTTCTGATCCTCTATCATTTTTTCCTCAAGCCTCCCTTTCACTTTTTCACCTCAACCTGCTGCTTTGCTTTATGCTTTAGGCCTGGCTCTTCTCTTTCACTCCTCACTGATCTTCCTTCTTTTTTCCTGGTGTCACCACCCCTCTGCCTCCTAATGCTTTCCCACCTCTTTTAATGCAAACATGACTGGCTTTGACACACTTGCCATTGCTCATATCCTCCACACTGCTGATATATGTGTAAAAGACTGTTCTTAATGAATATCATCCATAATAAAAACCTCAGTTACATAAAACACTACTTATCTGAAACTTAGTGGACCATTTTTCTGGCACAATGATGGAAAATATGTTTCCTGAGTAAATGGGGCAGGAGTTGTATTATTCTTTTCGTAGCTGACATTGAAAACAGGAAAAGCTTTGATTCAGCTGGAAGGCAGGTTTTTCACAAGGAAATGTAGAATCATAGAATGGCTGGGTTGGAAGGGACCTTAAAGATATTCTAATTCCAACCCCACTGCCATGGGCAGGGACACCTACACCTAGTCCAGGTTGCCCAAAGCTCCATTCAGCCTGGCCTTGAACACTCCCAGGGATGGGGCATCCACAGCTTCCCTGGGCAACCTGTTCCAGTGTCTCACCACCCTGACAGTAAAGAATTTCTTCCTAATACCTAATCTAAATCTCTCATCTTTCAGTTTAAAACCGATACCCCTCCTCCTATGACTCCACTCCCTGATAACGAGTCCCTCCCCACCTCTCCTGTAGGACCCCTTCAGGTACTGTAAGGCTGCTATAAGGTGTCCCCAGAGCCTTCTCTTCTCCAGGCTGAACAGCCCACAACTCTCTCAGCCTGTCCTCACAGGAGAGGTGCTCCACCCCTCTGATCATCTTTGTAGCCCTCCTCTGGACCTGCTTGACAAGATCCATGTCCTTCTTGTGCTGAGGACTCCAAAGCCGGAGACAGTAAACATTTTAAGTCTCCTAGAGTTTGGCAACTAAGTTCTTCAGCAAATGTAATTCTCCTTCCATGAACCTCCAAAACTGAAAAGGGAAAAGATCTCCAATCTGGCTTGGAGTTGCACTACAGGCTGTTCTCTTCCTCTTTTCTCCTCTCAAAGGGCTTTGTCATCAATGTAAGCATTTAGGAAGTCCCTAGAAGATCTGTCTTGTAAATAAATAGACCTCAGAAGAAACCCAGTTTCATTCCTGTTAGAGTTATAAATGTATTAGGACTGAAGATTTGACAGTCGATGAGAATTAGCATTTTAGTTTCTAGGTATTTTGGAGACCACCTGGGTACTGTCAGAGAACATTCAACCAGCTTGGAAAAATAAAGGTCTGAAGTTTCTCATTATGTGTAAAACTCAGTTCTGTTTTGGCCTGCAAATCCCATGGCATATTGCAGCTAGATCTGGTCCGATACTTTGCCCGCACAGGAAATATGATAATTCTGATGTTTCATGAAATCAGAATGCAGGAAAAATTAAACGTATTCCCTTGCATCGGGTTAAATCCTGATTTATTAAATTTCATCTTTTTATTGTCTTTTCTTGGGAAGGAACATACTTTCTTCATTTTCCACTTCTCCTTCCTATTCTTTGAAAAAACCATTTCCTGTACACATGCTAACAACGTTATGTTATTGTCACTATAATAATACATATCAGTACTCCTAGGAATACTTACTGTAGGTGTCTATATATTTATTAAAAAATATTCTTATATGCACATACATAAAAGCACATACACATATACATATATGTATGTATACAGCTATACTTACATAAAATTGTAGCCCCTTGAGACTTACTCCAGACTTTAGATTACTGAACTTTTAATGGCACTATTTTAAAATAAAAGATAATTAGATGGATGGTCCCTGTTGGTTTGTAAGAAAAAAAGAGGCTAACATATCTGTTAAGAATAACAAGTTCCATGATTAAACTATAGACCAACGTTGTGTTTGGAGTAGTCATTAACACATCTTACTATAAAAATATGAAACATTCCATAAAAATGCTGGTCTTCACACATTACTAAAGTTATCGAGACTGCAATGACTTGTCCTTTAACTATGGTCTTTGGAGAATTGAGGGTGTTGCAGTAAATTAATAGACTGTTTTCCCTATTCAAGTATCTGTAGTGAAGTCATTATCTAAAGGCTCAAAGTTCCATTGTGTTTAAAATTAAGCAAACCGCAGCTGCTTTGAGAATGAAATTGCAGTAACTATTTTGAGGCATGCAACATAATAGTTTAGAACAGTAGATGTGAATGACTGTCTGTATTTTGAACCACAGATTTGGGCTTCAGCACAAAGCAATAACTACCTCCACTATACCCAGGACATTAAGTCTGAAACATTAGAGCTGTTTTTTATTTAGTAACTTTAAGTAATTACGTTCTTGTTATACATCTTATCTAAAACACCAGAAGATATCAGGATGATGTTCGTGTCCACTGTGCTACTATATTTGCATGTTTATGGAACCAGAGAGTAAGTATGGCAATGTGTTGGATTAGCTATATTGCTGTTCACTACCCTTGTAGATCCTATATGGAAACTCCAGTAACTCTTAACTTCTGACCTTACAACAGGATCACAGCATGAAGCTCTGTACCTGTAAGACACTACTTGAATAAATATTCATGCTTTATTTAAAACATAGTTTAAAAGCCAGCTCTACCTTTCTTAAAAGGCAATTATTGGAGAACAGTAGTCATTACAAACTCTGGTCAACATAATGACAGAAAGTCCCAACTGATGTTCCAACTTCCTGTGGATTTTAGGGGAACTTTTAGGGCTTCTGTGGTGATTTCAATAAGAAACCTAAATTAATGAAACTTGGTACACCACTAAAGTAAAATTTTATTTCAGAAAGTGTGTTTGAATCAATTATTTCAATAGGTATAGTTGCTACTGAAATGCATGTCAGATCCTGATTAGGAATATTTACTGTCGGAGGATGTGACACGTGACTCAACATAATATAGAGCTCAAACATTTGGGGACTCACTCTATGCAGTTCATATTATTAAACTATCATTTTCATGATGTTAAAATAATAGTTAATTTGATTTTTAATCTCAAATGAGCATCATCTATCATAAATTTCCAGTACATAGCTGCTAAAAAATAGTTCTTAGTTGCATTGCAGATTAAGGTGGACCTGCATTTAAGGCAGAATATTTACACTCTAATCTCTGTCCCTACACTTAGGTCTGACAATGACCTCAGCCTCCTTATGGAGGTGGTCATTCAGAACTGTGGTGCTATACTCGGTGCCTATAAATAGCTAACTCTATCTTCCCAAGAAGGGAAGACTCTGAAGTAATTTGAGAACCCCAGCATTTTCCAGCACAAGCATAATTATGAAAGAAAAAGTAGCTGGGGGAAAGGAAACTGATTAATATACTAGTTCATGGAGTAAAATCATAATTACTAGATAAGAAATAACCAGGTTCTCATTGTTCTAATTTATGATTACTCCAGACAGTATTAGAGAGAATAGCAAATTAAATTGAGAAACAGTGCCTAATGGGTGAAGCAAAGAAACATGAGTTACAATATCTGGGAACTCTGTTTGGTTCTGTCATTTCCTTACTGAGCAACCTTCAGCAAATTCTTCGACCTGTGTTGCCCTACAGAGTTGATGGTATCCATTAGACTTCGTAAAGTGAATATTCTATCATGAAATTCACTCCTTACAGGCAAATACTTGGTTTCTGTATAATAAGAGTACCATTTCTTGTCTGTTACATCCCTCTGACATTAATGAAACAGATTTTTTTCACGTGTTGTTGTGAACAAACTCTAAATGGTGCTGTTAATGATATAGATAGATATATGGATTTACCCAGAGGAAAAATAGGTGAAGTAATAACCATGTTCTGAGCTAAGTAACTCCCCCAGAAGAGTTTATTAAGCTGGGTTATAGCTCTTACTACCTTAACAGAAAACTCTATTCAGGTTATTAATGCACTGAAATAAATGATGATGGGGTTACTTGTGAGAAATAATTGTGTTAAATTATTTTGTAAGGTGGTTATAACTAGAAGAAAATCTTTAAGTGTTCGGATAAAACAAGCTGTGACGGCTCTATTTGCTTTGATTAGAGTAAAAAGGAGGGTGACTAGAGAATCATAGTGCATGGTTGTACAGAGTGGTTCAATATTTTGAAACTACCATACAGCTTTGACTGTAATTGGGTAGGTTTACTTACCATCAGTTTGGCTGCTCCTAACTCCTTCTAGTGCAATAAATCTATGTCATTCTTTGTATATAGACCTGGAGACATTTTTGGTAGTGAAATAACAGTGTTTGGTTGATGTGCTTACACAAATGTTGAGAAAATAAGAGTCATTTATATTTATATTTATATTTATTATATTGTTTTATATGTATATGTATATGTATATGTATATGTATATGTATATGTATATGTATATGTATATGTATATGTATATGTATATGTATATGTATTTTTTTTTTAAGCAGGCTGCACTTTCCCCCCTCACCAGTGAGTGGGTGGTTTGGGGGGATTCCCAGCATCACAGTCCTACAACTGCATCATGGGGAGAAGGGTGGGGACGGCCAGAGCAACCCTGGCTCTGCAGGCAGAACAGGTGGCTGTGGCACAATTTAGAGAAACACCGATACTGCTCAGCCTTACTCATTAGGGATACAGTGACTCACGCCTGAAGCTAGCGGCTGCCAAAAGCATGCTTTGCCATTCAGCAGGCTGCAAGACCACGGCAAGAAAACCTGATCTGTGTTTGAATGGGATATCTACACCATATTCTAGGTTTAAAACAGGGTGCAAAGAAAACCAGTCTGTTTTCTGTGCTGCTCCTTCAGTTCCTTGTGGTCTGACAAATTCCCCAATTTATCTGGCAAATTGCTTGCTTCCAAAGTTTTTAACCAAGTTCATTTACTTTCAAATTTGCTTAGCTATTGTTCTTTTTCTTTTTAGCTTCTTTAACATCCATCTTCCATTAAAATGTCACTTCTTTCTTCTGCTGATTTTCAATGGCTAAAATTTCCATATTTTCTCTTTCTACTGAAAATCAATTAACATCTTTTAAAATGACAATGTGTCTTCTTGGTCTCTGTGTGTTGCTTATTGATCCTCTGTCTTTTCCTCTGCATGCCCAAACCAGGACAGTGAGATCTCACTCTTTTACACGCAGTCTTTTCAAAGGCCCATTCTTTCAAGATCACCTGCTGTAATCGCAACCACAATCAGACAGTCTCAATAGAAAGCCCTAAAGAGAGTAGTCCACTTGACCAGAACCCAGAAAGAGTAGCTATCTTACCAGTTTATTACCTCTATTGTCAATAGACAAAAAAAAATTTAGAATTTGGAATGAGAATTAGGTTGGAAAACATTATATTACTGGTTTACCAGGGTATGACAAAGTCACATTTTACTTGCCATGAGTTAGCAGGCATTGGGCTGAACTTTTTCTTATTTTTTTCACTCATGACCTAAGCAAGGAGAAAACTTTAAGAACAAAACTTAAAAACAACCACCTGCTTTGTCTTGTTCTTTCATATTAAGCCCAAAACTGGGAGCTGGGGAGCTGAAACACAAATTCAGATAAGGACATTTATGTTCCAAGTTTGTGTTGTCTTCACTTGTCTTTCCTCTTTTCATTACACAACTTTCTAGTTCCCCTTGCAGCAAGCCTTGTTGCTGTACATTTAAAGTGACTTTAAACAGAACATATTCAACTCACTGCATAAAATTTTACAACTTACACATTCCCATTTATATCTAAAATTGATTTCCTTCAGGCTGGATGTGCTGAACCTCTTGACACTTTTTAAAGGAATATCAACTTTGGCATTAAGTACATGACCTGTGATAACAGTCAAAGATAAACGTATAGGACACAGGAGGCTGTGTCCTATGTACTTAATGGTTTAAACAAAGCATTAAGAGATTCCATGTGAGAAAGAGGAAAGGGAAGAGCATGCTTGGAAGAAAAGAATGTCCTCTGTGATAAATTATGCTTATTTTTTGCATGGCATTGTATGTCTTCTACCTGAGAAGGTAATTCCCAAAAAAACATTGTCAAAACAGTTACAGTCCAAAAGGTCAAAACATGCTAAAACTTACTTGCAAAGACAGAGTTCATGAAATGACTGTGATTTATGCTCCACTTTTAGAAAAGAAAGAATCTAAGTTTCTTGAATTGGTTACTGGTGGTGTACTTCTCACACTTTGCTGTTCTCATATTATACCAGATAACCAGAATTTTCATTGAGTAGTCCATCAAAAATTCTACTAGCACTGTAGCCTGGAGTCTGAAAAAAAAGTAGCTCTTTTGAAGATTGAGTAAGAATTTCCTGCTAAATGACATATAATATCTTTGGAGTCCTTATTTTATCATATAATGATATTCCTTCCAACATCAATCTAGAGTCACCTATAACGTATTTCAAAGAATGAAACCGAAATGACATTGCAGTAGTGAACTATGATTTGCTCTCATAGGCAGAGCATTCATGTCTGGTCCACAGTAACTGCCTGCTGATATTTTTTGTAGAATGGGTTGGAAAGAGACTATGGACTACATCAAAAAACCACAAAAATTTGAGCTAAAGTCTGCCAAGTGATTATTCATAGCATTTACTTGTCTTCTCAGACAGGGTGGAACACAGGTGGCCTTGGGAAGCCTGTGTTGATTCTGCCTATTTCTTGTTCTTTCATCCAGTCATCTAGAAAGACAGTTGATGAGCAGATGTCGGTAGATTCTTGCAAATTAGGTATGTTGTGTACATCTTAGTAGAATAAAATATGATTTTTTTTTCTTCTAAATTTGAACTGGAGAACTGAAAAGAAGTGCTTGAACTTTATGCTTTTTGATAGACTTCATTATGTGGACTCTCAGCAAGATTAACCAAATGTGCAAGATTTTGTGGGATTGGATTTGTGTCCAGTGCATTTGCATGTCACATTTTGAATCTCATCCTAACACAACTTCTACAAATAAACCACTAGTATTATATATATAGTAGTGTACTTGTAAAAATCCAATCTAACAGGTGACTTCTGAAAGACTGATCCTTTTGTAACACCACATTTTGTTATGGCTCTGTTATGGGTTAAACCACTTAGGAGTTTACCACTGCAGTGGGAACACCTGCTAGCAAAAGAGTTTAACTGCAAGCTTTTCTGTTGCTCAGTTCAGCTAACAAGCTGCTTTTAAACGGCCTTCAGACAGCAGAGTAACACTAGGGGTTTTTTTCCTGTTCCTCCTCTTGGGACATATAGTGAAGAGCTATTCATCAGGTATTAGGATTTCACCCTGCTGATGCCTGCTGTGAAAGCTAGGGGAACTTAGACGATTGTATCTTATGGTTTCTGTTTCTTAAAAAAAATCTAATGCAATTATCAGTGACATACATTCTCAGAGAAATAAATAAGACCTGCCATGACATAAATCTCTACTTATGCTCCCAGATTTGTCAGTTTTCAGTGTTAAGATCTTGTGTATTTTTACAGTGCACATCAGGATATTGCAATTAGCCAACTTTATTAATAACATGCATAACTGCAAAGAATCAAATCCTTATTTGTAACTGTGATTTTAAAATCTATTTGTCATCACGAGACTTCTTTTAAACTATGGTCTACTTTTTTACTATACTGAATACACAAGCAGAAGATATAAATGTTGAAGCCAGTAATAAACCACTTGTTTATAAGAAATTTTGAAAAGTAAACTGCATTTCTGAACTTTAATGTCTCTGAAATGACTCCACTTAGACATGTGTAAGTGTGATTCATGTTTCAAGACTGCTCACCTCACACAGAGTGATGTACTGTCACTATTTCATTCATTCTAAACGGAGTATCCATAAGGGTTTAGAGAGTAGACATCACCATAAATCAATGTTATTGGACTATATTTTCAAACAAAACATTTTACAGACATAGACATCCCACATTCCATACTGATCATGAAACACTTGCGTGAAGGTCAGCTAAAGTCAGCAACAACTTATGGATTCATTTTCTGGAGGAATAAAAGATGCCCATGTATTTTTTCCAAGTACATTAAAAGTAGCTTAAATCTATGCAAGGTTTCTGTGTAGAATTACTAATGGTCATAAGAGCTTTTTAAGGGCTGTAAAAGAAACAACATTAAGGAGACATGTAAGCACTTGAGGTTGTCTTTTCTGATGAAACTCAGAAGGGACTCAAACACTATGCTGGATAATATCACCACTTTGTAAAGCATGTGGAAACATTAATAGCAGTAAAATTTACTCCAGTGTGAACTTTGATTCATTTAAAGACACTTATAAAACATGTTTCTTAGAAACACAAAGAAAATCCGATTAACTTAAATATGTAGTACCCTATTACGTCAGTGATTCCTTTCTATATAAAAAGCAGGGCTGTGTTGTCAGACTTGGGAACTCTTTCATGCTTCTGTAACATGGTGTGCTCTGGTTGTGTCTGCCTTCATGTTAAATTGCCAGGTACCCCTGCTGCTCAGGTTGCGTAGGAAAGGTTTGTGGATCAGGAAGATAACAAGCCTCTGGGGACTGCATTGTGCTGCATGGCATGCCAGCCTGCATTCTACCCTGCCAATGGCCCTTTTTGGTCTTTTTTTTTTTTTTTTTTTTTTCTGGTAAAGATACCTGGGGAGGTGGGGATGTATATGTCTCTCTTTATACTGGTCTAGATCAAAAGTAGGCTGTTGTCTGTTTGCCTACTTTTTTCTCAAGATTGGCAAGGACTAATGAAGAGATTAACAAGCTGATGTGAGTTTAGCTATTTCAGGCAAGTTACCCAGTCATTCTTGAGTAGTCCCCATTATTATTTAGTAGAACCTTTCTGGTTGTGCTGAAGTCTGACAGCTCCTGTCTTGGTCTACACTGAGGAATGAAATGGAACTTCTGCTGTGAGTGTAGAAAGTCTAACGTAGAAATTTGCTGGGCCAAAATCCAACTGTTTTTCAAATTTTAATACTGCTTTGGCCTGATGTTTCTCATTGGGGTACTCTGAAGACTGAAATTGCTAAAATAAGGGCAATAAGGTCTTTATAGTAAAAAAAAAAAATAATCTTAATGTAGTCAGAAACTTCTAAAGAAAACCTAGATCAGTAAGTCTGCATATTTCTACAGCTTAAACTAAAAGACCTACTCTTACGGCTAGTGAATATATTGATCCTGTCATTAGAGGCTGCAAGAAGGTTACACCCTGAGCAGATTTAGTAAGACTTTGGGCTTGTATGAGAGGCACAAGGGAAATCAAACATGTCTCTTTAAAAAGGGCAAGGATTCACTTGTGTAAAAATATCATGATGTATACAGACCCATTAATACAGGAAATCTTAAAAATATGCTGACCAGATTTATTTTTTTTAAAGTGGTACCTCAAAGCCTCAAGGGCATTTCTTGAATGATCCTCTTTACACATTGAAGGCTTTTTAAAGTAACAAGTAGGATAGTTTTAAACTGCACTGCTAGGGATTAGATCTTGGCAGATCAGTAACTATGCTGTTTTAACAATCTTTAATATGTATTTATTGCATTTTTTTAAATTTATACACACAGTATGGAAACAGATTGAAGAACACAGAGTCTGCTTTTCTTCTACTAAAGAACTTTGATCCATCTTTAAAGAGTTGAGTACAGATATTTATGCCAGAACAGTGCTTAGGAGCAACCTTGGGTAATAAAAGCTGTTTCATTGGGAGAATCCTCAGCTGTCTAGTTAATTTGGTTTTCCCAAAGCAGAGGTCAAGATCTGTCCTTTATAATTAGGCAAAAGAGAAATGTCTACTTCTGTGTAACAACTAATAGTAAAACTTCTTGAAAAGCTTTCAGGTCAGACAGTCATCTCTGAGCCATGAGAACATGAAATGTCTAACAATATCTTCTCTATCTTTGCATTTTGAACCCAAAATTATTTGCTAGGTTATCTTGTAACATTACAAAACAAAACAAAACAAAACAAAAAACCACACAAACCAAATTACTTTATAATAATAGTTTTTAAAAAAGCATTTACTATAAGATTAAAAGACTCTTCTGTGTAATGAAATGCATCAACTGTAATTTAATGAATGTTCTGACTAGAATAATACCTTATTTTTGTAAGGAATATTACAGTACACTGGAGGTACAGAAATTTATCATATACTGGAATTTATACATTACACAGTGATGAAATCCATCTGTTAGGTGCTCACTTATATCACATAATGTAGTGAAAGCAGCCATCATCAATCACACATTACTCTAATCCTACCTCCATATTCTACTACTCCTGGGTCATTGAAGAAAGGCAATGGTAATGATCAGACCTCTAATTACAGAGCAAAGTAAGTATACTGCGTTCCAGTGAGGATAATGATGTTTACTTTTCATCTCAAGATAAATTTGGTGCAATCAAAATGCTAATAATGAAGTGCCAGCTACAGAATATCTACTGTGGACAACAATGCTACACCCAGGTATTTCAATTATTCTAAAAAAAAGGGTCAACGTCATTTTGTGAAGTGCTGCTCTGAGACGAGGTTAAAGGCAGGCATCAAAGAAAAGGGTTTTTGAAGACCTGATGTTATTCCTGACACTTATGTTGTTCCTGACACTTATGTTATTCCTACCTAGAGGAACTATACCAAAAGGAAAGGAGTTACATAGAGATAAAAACAGTATAGATTTTCAGGGAATCTAACTTACCATCTGGTACATTTAAGTATATGTGTTACAACACTGAATATATTTTAGCAATTTAAAACTAGTAGATGTATTTTGGTGGGACAAATTCAAGTAAAAGGATGCAATATTAGGGCAACTTCAAAAGAAAAAACCCACCATATGCTGTTGAATCAAAAATTTAAACTCAAGTAACTAAGAAAAAATACTTATGTACTAAAATTAAAAAAAGAATTTCCGGGACAGAGTGAAGTGGAGGGGAGGAGGGAAAGCCCATTACTTATTTCAGGTGAACTTTATCTTTTTTTTTTTTCTGAAAATAAGTGCTTTGGTTTTAATGCTTTTAAATTATTTCTTTTTAAATTTTGGTTAGTTTATAACAAAGCTGTTGGTTTTAATGAAAAGCAATGAAGTTTTAGGGCTTTCTAAAAGATCTTTTTGCACTTTCTCTTTTTGTTGTAGGAGGGGGCAAATAGAAGTAGTTGAATAAGAAATAGTGTCTCTCCTGAAATTCAATTTATTAATCATCAGAATAATTCACCCAGCAGTTGTTCACATTGAGAGGCATTTGTATCATGCCTTAGTTGGGGCTATAAAATCAATCGGTTCTCATCAAGCGTGCTCTGTGCAAAACAGTGATAATGAACATATGTTTGAAATAGCATGCAGTGATAATTGCATTGGCCTCAGCCTCCAGCAGCATTCTGGACACTGAGGCCAGCAGTGCAATCAGAAAACAGGCTTGAAACAAAAATAGAAGGCAGGCTGTGTAGAAGAAAAATTAAACTTGTAGCATTAGTCAGTGGCTGTGTAAAACCAACAGGTCTTGTCCAACACAAACTACATGGCCAAAGTATTGAATAGCTTTTCTTACATGTACAGGTTGCACAGACCTGCACAACCTGTACAAATAACCCAATAAAGGGTTGTTCTTGGGCATAAGTATTTACAATTTAATCATTAGAGTCAACTTCAGCAATTCTATCATCCTAACTGCATTACCATACCTGACATTCTTATTACAGGTTTAGAAGGCCCAAAAAGTTAATTGATGGGCACAAGTTTATGTGTCTTTGTGAAACAAAGCATCTTTCTGTCTCTTAAAGAGCAACTACTGTTTTTATTGGTAAATTCCTTGGAAATTGCAAGACAGAAGAACAGATCACAACGTATGATATCCATATTCTAGATTTTTGCAGAGGAAAGTGTTGAGAAAATGGTGGAAAATTGTGAGGGAAGGTGACTGGGGCAGGAACTGTGGGGAGGAGAAGCAGCAGAAGTGGTGCCTCTGCTCATCTGAGGCCTCCTGGAGAACATGATTTCTTCCCGGAGCAGCTCTTTCCTGGGCGGACCAAAAGAGGGGACCCAGACCAGAATTTAGGATTTTGTGTCTAAGATCGGTGAGACACATTCAGGACTTCCAATTGACCCTGATTGTTTTGACTTTCTGCAATCCCCGTGCCTGTTTCCCCATAAGAATCTGCNACAGATAAGATGCAATTTTCAAACTGGGAGAGAAAGGGATTGGAAGGGAAGGCATGTAGGGGAAAGAATTAAAAACTCTTGGCACAGAGAAAGTAGACTGTATAAAAGTTTGTGGACAATTATTAAAAGCCCTTGTAGCTGGGATTTGACTTGGAACAGTACTCAAGTACATACTTTTATTTCCTCTGAACAAATCCAGATTGCAATCTCAGTGATGTATGCCAGGATGTGTGCCAAGGAGGGTATTTCGCTGGAGTCATGTCAGATATGCAGGATGTCTACAGGGCATTATTTGAGACCAGACCTGTGGTCCGTACAGTGAGAGAGCCACTAGGTACCCCTGGACAGGCTGCTGGAGAAGCAGCAACTGATGCAAGAGGTGGGGAGAAGTCGAATAGGCACTGCAAGGATTTTTGACAGATCCTGCAGGTCTGGAAATAGGGCTGGAGCTCATCTGAAAACAGGCGACTTGGTGAGATTCCCCCTGCTTCCTCTCTCATTCGAGTGGGAAACACTGTGAGAACAGCCCTTAGACTGATTATTTGTGCTTTCAGTCCTTATCTAGGCCAGGAGCCAAAAATGCAGAGTCCTGGTCATAAGTTACCAGAAAGTTTTGTAACCTTGAGTGAGGTTCAGCCCAAGTTCAGTTCTAAAAATACGGGAATAATCAGTGGGGGGTTATTATTCTATACGAGCAGCCTTCTCCATCCTATGGACAGTCTTCCCTGTTGCATTAGTTTTACATTCATGAAACCCCACTCAGTGGAAGGCAATTACTCATGCGTAATATGAGGGTAAATGTGAACACACTCAGGCTTTTAGCCTCTCAGCATTATGCGGATTTATTGGCAGTGTGCCCAAACCCTGCAGGTCCTTTCCAGTCCGATTCCCCACTCCCCTCAGTCAGTAGCTTTGCCCGACACAGGACTGTGTGCTGTGGCTGTATCAAGGCTGACAATGTTGTGAAAAGTTTTATCTCACCTTGTTTGCAGCTTTATTAAAAAGTCCTGCAGTGATACATCCTGCAAAACTCAGCCTTTCTTCAGAGCTGTTCTGTCAATCGTGCCAGGGAATGTCTGGTTTTATTTTGCTGGTTTGGAGTGGAAAAGCAGGAGGTAGATTACAATACTAAAGTAAAACTTTGTTTTACATCTTCAGGTTTTAGAGATTCCTTTGCTTTTATAATTGCTACAGGATGGAGTTGTTATTGCCAAGATATCACTTACAGTAGTTAAATTTCTGTTATCCTCTGAAGAGGATAATACTAGAGTGAGGATATCATCACTGAAGTTGCATAATTCTAAACAAAGAAATCTACTTCAGGCTTTGTTTTGTTACCTGGAAAACATATAGTACAATTTACACTCAGGTTTGTGTTTTCTGAGATGTTGCAGTAAAAATTTCAAAGTATATGGAAACTGTGTAAAACATGTTAAGCTTGAATAGCCGTTACAATGGCACATTACGCTGAACAAAGGATCTGAAAACTGCCCTTGCTTTGTCAGTCAATTCCAAGTAATTAATTTTTATGTCCAAACAAGATGCACAGATGTGCCGACATAATGTTCACTGTTTTCAAACCTTTGCAGATATTACTCTTATTACTTGTACTTGCTTAGTGTTTGCTCCTAGAAAAGATTAAGAGCCCTTGCTTTGGTATAAATTCAAGGTACTGATAGTCAAATCATGGTGGCTGCATTGTGAAGGATTGCTATGAAAGCAATTAGGTTTCATAGTTCACAATTTGCAACCTCCGTTTACTTTATATCCTCGTGCAAAACTGAATTGTCTTTAAAATTGTTAGGTGCGTTCTCAACGTGTATTCGTACTAGAAATGACTTGCATACTTTCATAAATGTGTGAATATTTTCCATTAAAATTGGCTGTTTTCTGTGGTCTAAACTCCGTGCAGATTCCAACAGTTTAGATTTGGTGAATTTGTATCTGATCATGTCAGCCTAATGAACCGACTAGGCATCAGCTTTGACAGGCTTCCTGACATTGTACAAGATGGAAATAAAAGACTCAGGGCAAAACTGTGACCCCATACAAGTCAATGGCAAAAATCCTCTTGCCTTTAATGGGTCCACGATTTCATCTATGGCTCTGTGCCTCATCTTTCACTCACAGAGACAAACAGCACAGGGAGTAGAGCAGGGACTACAGACACTAGGCTTTCTCCAGTACATAATGAGGCATTAACTAAGTGAAGTTAGAGCTTTTGGATCTCAGCAGAGAAGTGGGTTTTTTTATGAGGGTGAGTGAAGAAAAGATAAACACATAACTGACTGGAGGGAAAAGCCACTCCTGCATATAGCAGGAGAAAATGAGAGATTGCTTAGATTTTATTTTCATTTGGTTTTTCTCCAGCTTCCTGAAGTCACTTGACAGCCTATTAGAAAAGACTCACCACCATTCACAAGCAAAACACAGAATAATGTCATGACTGAAAAATTCTCCCTCAAAGAAACTCCCACACGCAGAATTCAGATGGTGCCATAACTTAGAGGAATTTACGGCAGCCTCTGTCAGACACCTTCCTCTTCCCCTGGTGCTGATCACTTCATTCCAGGATAACGTCTTTTAATTCTGGGGACTTCAGAGGGCAAAGGTGGGTTAGTAGCTTGCTTTGTTTTATGGAACATATGTATCAGCGTGTTACGAAATATCCCCTCCTGGCCCATTACTCTGTTGAGGGGTTTGATGCTAAATAACAGTGTGAGATAAAGATCTCTTCCTGCATTGCTTTCACCTCTGCCACCCTGAAGCTCCTCCTGAACTGTGCAATCTGACCATTAATACAGTTGGCATATTTCAGGACTTTCTTAATCTATCTTTTTCCTCATAAAATTGCTTCAAACTGCTCCTCCAGCCATCTCCCTTTGCCTGCTTGGGGGTGGTTTGTCCATCTGGGCAGCAGCACAGATGGCAGGAATGGAGCACTGAGGCTTGATCCAGAAGCCGTGGCCACCTCGTGCCCCAGGTTGGTTTCTGCTCTCTGTGGCCAGATGCTGGGATGTCACTGTGTGGTGGGTGGCAGCAGGGGACAAGCCCAAGAGGGAGATCAAGATTAGCATGTCCTGTTAATGATGCCTTTACTTATGACTGTTTTTTATATAAACACTTAGGGCCTTTACTCACATTTTGCTCAGTTAATGTTCCCTGACTGAGCAAGGACCGACTGCAGGTGTCAGGAGCTGGCTCTATAATAACAGCCTGATTAGAATTCATTTCTGTTTACACATCAGATTTTTAAATCAGCTTGAATGAAAGAAAATAGGTGGGATAACAGCCTTTGCCTCCTGATCCCACAGGGAAGGGACCTTTCATGGCAGGGCTCCACCTCTCCTGTGCTGTGGGAAGAACGAAAGGATTGGGGTGGGCTGAAGGGGCAGGACCCATAGCCCTGCTCTTCCCAACTACCTCCTCGCAGAGCATTTCAGGGAAGGTGTCTCCTGGCGTGCATACAGCTGCTGGGCTCAGCTGAACCCCGCAGACGTGGGGTGCAGAGAGGCAGCTGGTCAAATATTTGCAGAAAGCAGGGTCTCCCTTCTGCCTGGAGGCCTTGTCACCCCTAGCCATGCACACACACGTGCACACACACCGCTCTCCAAAGGAACCTGCAAGCTTTCATCCAGCTCTCTATTCAAACCCATCCCTGCACCATTCAATTAAACAAACACATGTGCTATTTGTGCTGAAAAGACATCCAGAAAAATGTATGTACATGTAGTTGTGGGCTGAGTTGGAAGCCTAAATCTTGCTTTTTCCACCTGATGGAGGAACAAATAAGAAATTACATGATGTCCTTGGCAAATCTCCCAGAAGATGAAATACAGAGATTCTTAGCGCAGTTTTCCTTGCTAGTCTTTAGGTAACTTTCCATTGGCTCTGAGGCAGTAGGATTTTAACCTCTGAGTAAAACTGAACATGCAAGGTAAGTTTTATTTTTACCCATTGAAGCATAAGTAAGATTGATTTCAGCTGAGTTATCCTCATTTTATAGAAGAATAACCAGCATCAGAATCTGGCTCTGAACAATATCTTTGGAAGTTGAGGGGTGAAACAGAGAAGGCCATGTCTTTAGCTGTCATTAATCGGAGGTCAGTGGGTCTCTGCCCACTTTAAATCAATTGTAGGACGGACACAGTGTCTTTCATTCTTGGGATAAAGACAGTTAACTGTGTTTGAATGAGTGATTTCTTTCCCTTTGATATGGACCAGGCACTAAACCAGGAATGTTTTAAAAACTAAAACTGATAGTTAGATAAGGCCAGAATTAGGAGGATAATTTCTGTCTTTCTGTGGAGCACTTGTGCCTTTCTAAGACAGCAGTGTGTCTTCTGAGGCACCTATGCTCACAGAATTTTAAAATATTGTAACACACGGTTTTAGCAGAAGCACGAAAGACTTTTTTTTTAACTTCATGTCATATCTCATCACATTATGGAGGCCTGTGCTGCATAATGTAATGAGATGCACATTTTAACACACAGGCCTGTTCTTGTGATATCAAACAAGAGAGAGTATTAGGGAGCAATTTAGGTCACTCACTGCCGGACTAACTGGTCAGCAAACTGATGTAATGACTATTTTCAAGTTTGCTCTTAAATTTGCCACTTTCCTGCCTCCCATTAAATCAGGCAGAAAATAGAGCTGTGTCAAAAATTAGGTACTTCCTAAGAAATTGTTCCCCTTTTTGTTCTTTTTTTTTTTTTGGCATTCATCATAGGGAATGGAAAGGAAAAAAGAAGTCTTTTTACCTAGGATATTTTCACCACTTTGACCGTAAGTGAAAAGCAGCTTTTGTCAGCAAAGTGCTTTTTGCTGCCTGATGGGTAATGTAATGTGTGAGTCAGTGTGGAAAAAGAGTTGAAGGTCAAAGCTGTAAGAGTACTTGCTGTGTCACTTGGTGTCCTGATCTGAATGTTATGCATGTCATTTCCCCAGCTCACTGTCAAAGAAGGGAAACCATACCATGGCTGGGAATTTGCATGAGTGCTGAAGAATAAGTCAAGAAAAATTACTCCCCCAAAATGTGCCACAAAAAAGGGAAAAGAATAGTTACTTAATTCTGTTTCTCACACAGTGTGTGGAAATTTGCATATTGCCTTCGATGAACACCATTACCCATCTTTGCCATTTGTGAAAGCTTGCAACAAACTTTGAAAGGTGAAATAGTGATGAGTTTTGCGACCAACTTGGTGAGGATGGGATTTATCCATAAACAGCTCACAGAGAAAAGGAAGGCTTGCAAGAGACTAATAGAAAGTTTAAAGCAGTTGAAAAATCCCTGTGAATTCCTTTAATCGACTTTGTCATTATGAGTGCATTTTCAGATGAGATTCTCCTTCCGTGGAAAATGTTGCTGAAAATACCCTGTTTGTTGTTCAGCAACATTAACCTTTTAAAAATTCCACTTATGCTCTAAAATGAAGAGTGCCTGTGCACACTGACTTCCTTGTTTTCAGCAGGACCTTTTTTCTACCCAGGCTCTGCTTTTTTTTAACATCAAAAACGTAGAATGAAAGGTTCCTTTAAAGAACCTTCGCTTATTTGCTCTGCGCAACTGGACATTAGTAAGTTTATCCACCCTTTTCACTGACTGGTTTGTAGATTGGGTTAAAAATATTGTTTTTGACATTTAAAGCCCTTAATTCACTAGGTCTCAATGAAGTGCCTTACTGAGCTTCTGGCACTCTGCACACCACTTCCTCCTTTTGGGTCAAAAGGGGCAAAACTCTTGCATTTGAAGGTCTGCAGAAGTAGAAAGGGCAATGTTAACATTTCTGCATGTTCAGCTAAAGATCACAGAACAGTCATCTGGCTGACTTTTCCCAGGATCGTGTATTTCTGTTTAAGGCAGAATTGCAATCCTTTTTACTTCAGAGCCCTCTGACAGGACTTTGTTTAACCTGGTATCACAAAATCATTTGCAATTTGTGGTAAATTGCAATTGTGATTTTTTTTTTTTTTTACTTTTTTTTTTTTTTATTTTTTAAATGATCAGAATGTGAAAACTTGTAATCAAAGGAAAACACCATACATCTATCTTGGCTCCTAGTGTGATTTCACTTGATTGATTCCACAACTCCTAAACGGTTTCCCTCAGAAATGGATCCAGCATCATTTTTTTAGGCTTCCTGTCTTGTAGAGTTTTCCTCATCTGGGATCTGCCCTTGCAAATGTCTCAGCATGTGACCAACTCAACAGGATTTCTTGTGTAGAAGCATATCGTGTTCCTAAATGCAAATAGGCAGAACCCACTAACACTTACGTGGCTCAGTTTACAAGCTACTGATGTAAACTACATATTAGAGAGATTTATTTTCAAGGGCATTATTTATCAGAGAGTTAGGGGAACGTGTTAAACTCGTTAGCATTTTGGTTCTGCCTTGATATTTCAGTTTAATTTGCTATTAATAGCTCATGATTTTGTGTTGCAATGAAGAGTAAGACTGAGACTAGTAAAAAATCAGTTTCAATGATAGCAGCAGTCTTGCAACTGAGATCAGGATTATAAATCACAAGATGTCTTCCCTCATAGTTTATAATGTCTTTCACAACTCACCGACGCCAATGAAGAAACATAATTTAAGAACCATAGAAAATAGGGAAGTTAGGTTTATGGGCATCCAACGAAAATGTTTCATAAACTGAAGTTAAAATAGACTGTATTTCTATATATTGCTTAAGCACCTTCTGTAGATATTCATTTGAGACATAATTTTTATCAATGACTTGAGCATAGGAAGTTCCACCTAAACATGAGGAGGAACTTCTTTACCTTGAGGGTGGCAGAGCACTGGAACAAGCTGCCCAGGGAGGTGGTGGAGTCTCCGTCTCTGGAGACATTCAAAACACGCCTGGACGTGTTCCTGTGTAACCTGCTCTAAGGTGGCCCTGCTCTGGCAGGGGGTTGGACTAGATGATCTACTAAGGTCCCTTCCAACCCTAGGATTCTATGATTCTATGATTCTATGATTCTATGATTCTATGACTTTCCTAGCATTGTATCATAGTGCCATTCTATTTTAGTGTTACTGAGTGAAAGAGACATAATAATGACTGAAGTCTTTCAAAATTACTCTAGATGTTATAATTAAACCAATTACTAATCCCTATATCTTGTTCGTGTGCTAAAGAAAAGCGTACTAAGTCTGTACAATTGCCACAGGCAGTCTGTCTGAAATCCATACACACAAATATAAACTCTGCAATATAACTTAAGAGGAAAACTCACTTATTTCTATTAATAGGTTGAATCACTCATAATGGCTCTGTCTATGTTAGACATACTTCAGCATGATAGTATATCTGTAGAACATAACAGCTGGTGCAGATGTCTACATTTGGGGAGGGGGAGATATTTCACATTAATTCTTGGCAGTTCCAGTGAACTGTATGCCCATTAGCAGCCAGAGTGCATTGGATTTGCTCCTGGAGCTTTGCTTCTGGTTTATTTTTCATTTGAAAGGAATCCAGCTCATAAGCTCCAAGACCACTCAGTAATATGACTCAAATCTCAGCAAATGGGAACAAAGGAGGTATTTACCTGAAAAATTGCACTCCTGATCTAAATCAAAATGTTAATATAGATTCACCCAATTACCACATTTTAAAGACTGTGAAGACAGACCTTTTTCAATTATGAATAAACACAAAAATAGTAGAAAAACAGTAAAACAGTATGCCATGGTCAGCACATGTTCATATCTCTGGACAATTACTTCCTTCCTAAACAGTTTTTAAAACCAAGCTGCTTGCAGATGATATCAAGTGCTTGTTTTTAGCTTTGTTGTGTTCTTGGGAGAATGAAAGCCCTTCACTGCAGGTACATGCAAAGAATGCATAAGCAGATAATTTATTTATCAAGGAATTTATAGAGGTACCGCAGTTTCATATGCTTGAGTTGCATAAAAAATTCCTAAGGACATATACTACAGTACACACGCAGCAGAGCTGCAGGAAAAGAGGGTGAAGCCATCTCCATCATTATTGACTATGAATCACATTATCTCCCATGCAAGCTTATCACCTGAGACTTATTAGTACCTCTTCCCTCATAGGGGTTGAACGTGCAAGTTATTTCATGACAGAGCAGTAAGAACCACATTTACTGAGGCCTGTAAAAATCTCGGCATAGAGAGATGCAAGTGTGAAGCTGACGTGAACACAGAGCTCTCAATCCTGGATAACTTGTGTCTGCCAAGGATTGGCAAGAGTGAAGTGTCCTGCGAGGGCAGGTGAGGGTGACTGCAACACTGGCAAGTGCCATGTTCCAGCCAACAGGAACCTGGAAGGTAGGTACAGATGGTGGATGTGAGACACACCCTGCATGGACATAACCCAGACACCAGCTGACATTAATTGTGTAAAACCTCGGGCTTAAAAAACTAACAGCATGATTGGAAATGTGGCATCCTCAGCTCAACATAGGCAACAGCTGAAACAGCCTACTGAAAATGAGCATTGTTGTGCTGCACTCTGACTTCAGGTGTAGTGCAGCCAACATAAGCCAATCTGGAGATGATCCAGTTCAAAATCTGAGACAGAATAGTCAGGAAAAAGCTAATGTGGGAAGGCAGCTACTCTGATGTCACAGAACGGTTATTTGTAAGAAGTGAGGAAAGACAGTACACATCTCCTAATTTGGTGATTCTAAGCCATTCTGCATCTCTGTGCTCTCCAATACTTGTCTCAACCACACAGAAAGAAAGCAAAGAAGATAGTGCAAAAGCTTACTGAAATAGTTTTTTTCTGCAAGTGGGGGCTAGGTACTTCTGCAGGAATGCTATTTCAATCATGTGACTGTCAGTTTCTAAGGGTTATTCAATCTTTATTAAACAGCAAAGTAAATATTTATTGAAGGCTTGGAGTAATTCTTCAGTACACAGTGCTGGTCCCATCAAATATACTGTAACAAGTATAGAGCTCTTTTTTTTTTTTTCGAAACTATATGTTCTTTATTTGCCTGGAATTCTGTGCACAGATTTGCTTTTACAAATAGGAAGTATCTCTATTTTCCTAACGCCAAATTTCTTCTTACCTGAGTCAACCTTTAGTTAACCCTGAGGGAAAAATCCTCCAACAGTGTAAATTTGTGTAGTGCAGCGTGCGACCTGCCCTATTGTTTCTTCATTCTTCTTGAAACAGCTGTGGCTCTGGTAGCAATAATAAAAAGATTCCATTACTTTTTCATCCTAATAGTTCCTTCAGTTTTGATAGATTACAATGAATTAATCATACAGGATTTTGATAATATATTTTATTATGTTGATTGAAGGGATTCACTTGAGATGACAGCTAACATGACTCCATAGCCAAAAGCTTTTTACCACAACTATAAGTCTATTCACTGTAGCTGCCCTTCTTGAGTGACCCAAAGGAAGGAGCTAGAGTGAACGATATATCACTGGTGATGTGTTTCGCTCTACAGCTATGTAATATACCAGTAATTGCAATTAAGCAAGCACAGTTTCAGAAGAAAAACATTTTATTTAATTTGAGACTCAGCCCCCCTGAACAAATCTGCCAGATTAAAAATTAGTGTATGGTAGTTAACTTCTTTCAGACAGAGTTTATTTAATTGCTTCATGTGAAGTAACCCTTTGTTCTTCTTGGCTAGAGCAGTAGTCTTCAGCTTGTGGTCTGTAGCTAGAATATTAGATCCAGCTTTACATACCATACTGCATAAAAATGTGGACCAATTAGAGCTAGTCAGAGGATTATAACAAGAAGTCTTGGATGTTTATAAAACATGACCTTGGAGAACACAGTGAGTGAACTGAATTGCTTGACCTAAGGAGGAGAAGACTAAGTGTGACAAGATAACAGTCTCCAGATACATAGAAAGCTTCTGCAAAGAGGCAGGGAACAATCTGTTGTCCATGTTTGTGACAGATAGAAAAAGAAATAAGGAATTTAAATTGCATTGAAGATGATTCAAGTTATATATTAGGAAGAATTTTTGAACAGTGAGGATAGAGAGGGAAATGTTAGGATAGATTGCCTGGGGAGGAATGTCCATCGCTGAAAGCCTTTAAGAAACAGTTAGACAAATATCTGTCAGGAGTCACACAGATAGAATCGGTCCTGCTTTGACATAGGAAGAGATCTATGTTATGCTTTAAAAATTTCATATGTTATTAGTCATTACAGCTGTGTATAGTCTGCATCCTGTTTGCATCACTTTTGTATATATGTTTCAATATGTTAAAAGCATGTTGAGTTCAAAATCTCATCCTTAAATGATTATGCAGCAGAACTAAGGCCAGCTGTTTAACCCTTAGTTATTTCCCTGGTATGTTTGCACTATGATACAGTCTTTAATTACCCTGTCACACGTTGGTTTATTTCCACAGTCCACTCTTTCATTAGTCTGCTGGATAAATTCTACTCAGGGAAAGCACGCTATTTTACATATTGTCTAGTGTTCAATGGGTATGTTCATATTTTATTACTGCATCCTGTCCAGACTTGCTCTGAAGACAAAATTGCTGTATTTTCAGGAAGATTTATATGTCTGTCTTCAGTGCAGTGTTTGAGTGATAATTTAACATTAACTTACCCTCCCAGCATTGCTTTGACATCTGTACAGTCAGTTGGGAGCTCAGTCTGACACTGATTTTTCAGTGTAATCACCATTACATAGCACCACAGATGTTCAGAATAGAATTATAATACAAATTGTTTAAGATTCAGCAGTTTTAATAGATGGTCCCTAATTTCTCAATGGTGATACCACAGTCTCATTGTTCTTGATAACAACTTGTGTATGTGTACTCTTCCTAATGATGAGCTACCAAATCCAGGGTTTTAATAGCAAACAAACTCCATTATGCAATATCATTTTGACAACAAACAGGGTTCCTCAGTAAAAATAAAACTTTAGGATTCACAACATTTGAACAAAATGACTGATTTCTAGTAATAGAATATTGTCATTCTCTATGTGTATCATCATTAGAGTGGAATGAGATACATGCTTAGTTATTTAGGCTTCACCTACACTTATTACAGCAGACTAGAGGAATCCTAGACTACAATCCTGACTTGGCAAGAAAGTATATTCTAATGGGTGTAGGCAAGAGAAAGCCTAACAACCCTGTTCAAACTTCATCACCTGCTGCTAAGATCTCTTATGACAATAGTGGTTCTTTTCAAACATAACTGAAAAATAGGAATAGTGATAAATAGGGCTGAGCTCTGCTACTGGCAGGAAGGAACTAGAATGAGCAGCAAGATATAGATCTGGGATTGAAGAGCAGATGGCAGGGTAGTTCTGAGAAGCGATGACTCCAAGTCAGAAATTTCTGACTCTGCAGAAATTGTAGCTATAGGTTGTGATAATCTTTTTGTCCTTGGGATTGTGAAAGGCTGATCAGTCCTAAAGTAGAATGTTTCCTCCTCCATCCCTTAAATTCTGATGCTTTTTATAACTCTATTACTGATGCCATTGACTCTTATCTTTTACTTTCTCTTCTGGTTTTCCCAATACATAATCCCACATTTTCAACTGATCTGCAGTCTCTTTTTCAAGACTGTTCTACACTTTGAAGTCCTCGTGTATCTTCCTCCTACTTAAATCTACAGTCTCCTTGCCTGGCCATGTTCCCTGTCCTCCTTCAATAGCTCTTCATCAGACACCGATCTTTCACCTATCTGGCGTCCTGGTCATCTGCTATATTTTCCTGATGAACTCATCTATTATAAACCTTTTAAACATAAATATTTAAAGTTTAGTTGTTTCAAGAAATGAAACCATGAACACCATCTGCAGGTAATGCTTTAAGTCTCACTTTTGCTGTACAACTTTTACAAAGCTCTTTCTATGTATCATTTTTACATAAGTGAACTGCTATTGACTTCAAGTGATCATTCATTTAACCTTAAATACACACCATGTTACTTCTGTATAGGTAGGTAGAAGAAAGGAATTTCAGTCAGCTTCAATGAGTCCGGCTCTTGTGTATCTGAGGTCATGATCCTGAAAAATGTTATCCATGTAGTCTACAAGCCAAAAATTCAGTTGAGTTGTTCAAAGGTCTTCTGTAGTTGCCTGAAAGCTCATTGCTTTCTCAGAGCACATCCTTGGAATAATCAGTTGTGTTGTATGATTTTTCTTGCCTAGAACTGAAATGTTTTATTTATATAAGGCATTCTGTGCATTTGCATCATCCTTTTTTTTTAATATATCATACTTAATTTCATATGTTCTAGGCCTGCATATGCAAGCCTGATTTGTATATTTAATGGTCCTTTATGAAACAAATGTTTAAACCGTTAGCCTAATAGATATATTTGATTTATTAAACAATGTATGTGCTGACTGCAGTATGGAAAAAAATGCATATGTAGTCAGATACTGTGGTTTTGCAATATTAAAATTGCAACCAATTTTCTTGTATGTAATTTCAAGAAAATGTAGCAAATAAAAATGAATAATAGGCCAATTTCAGGGTGTTTTATAGTTGCAAACTTATGACGTACAGGTAAATCTGAGGTGTCATTAATTCAATATTTATGAATGTGAAAGTCATAATCTTGACTTTATGTGTGTATAAAAGATATATTTTTGGGTTTTGAGGCATATTTATTGAACTTATGTTCAAAGAGCAGAAGGTCGGCTACATTTTCTGACCCAGGAAAAATAATTAGTTTGAAAATACATTTCTCAAAAAGACCTTGATTTAGGATTAAACATGAGTACTTGATGCAATCTTTGCTTGTTCAAAGTTTGGCTGTCCTCTCAGCCTATAGAGGAAATATTAATACAGGAGCTGGAACAACTTTCCAGCATTCCCAATAGGTAACCATCACCTAGCACTAGTTATGAAATGTTCAAGAGGTCAAGGAATCTGTACCTTGAGACATAGATGGATGGTTTTCTTTGCCTCTATTCTACCACTTTATATGTTATATATTTCTTCCTTTTCATACAGCATATAATGTAGACATTTCAAAGTTATATGGTACAGATTAGCTACATTATGATGTGATTCAGGAGAACAACATTCATAAGTATTAGCAGAGTCATGAGCTGATTTTTCTGCTGTTTATTCACAATCTCATTTTATAGATTTGTTGTGTTTTCTGTTTGAGCAGCTGTGAAGAGGAGAATTGTTCTGATGGAAATATTTTTGCGCTCTCAAATGCTAGCAGGTAACTAACAATTTCTCATATCAAGTGGACAGGATCTGTAACCTGTTAGTTACCCCCAGAAATTTAGTGGTACCATTTGTGGTTAGAAGGATTTCTTTAGTTGACAAAAGAGATCACAAAAGGAAATTCTTAGCAAGAAAGCCGTAAAAGCATTGCCCTGAAAGTGCCTTCTTTTGTGCTGCAGAACCACTCATCATTCCAATGTATATTTATTAGAAATGCCATAGGTTAGAGAAAGAGGAGAAGAAAATAAAAAAAGAGAAAATGACCCATACCAGGTTTTGGATACTAAACCTTTAAGTGTAAAGTGAAACGAAGAAACCAGGCTACAAGCTCCTTACCATTGTAAGCAATTAGGAACCAGTGAATAACACAGCACAAATGTAAGGCAGAAAATGTGGGTCATGGGAATTGCCAGAAAAAATATCAAAAAAAAAAAAAAGACTTTGTTGATTTCTTGCATATATTATTCTGCTCATGTTTTGTTATATCATAAAAAGGTTTTAAACTCCTTATCTTTCTAGAATGCAAGTGAATTGTGATGGAGATAGAAAACTAGAAACACATGATATGCATTTGTCATCATAAAACAAGTAACAAATCACAACTCCCAAACTATATCATCTGTACCTCTTCCTTCCATTATTATCCTATTTCTAAATATAGTCAATGACAAAAAGATGTGTGGTTGTAATGATAGCCTTCATAAAAAAATCTTTAGCATTTGA
>VXBO01009040.1:223330-285056 GCA_013400135.1 Rhinoptilus africanus
GGTTTAATGGCACCAAATTTAACTTTAGAGCACAATTTAAGCAACTGCAAAACTTTTAAAGTAATATCTATTTGCATTAGCTTCCACTGAGTCATCTGGAAATGGGACCTGGGTCCTGCACAGGCCTTCTGTAACAAGAAATCTCTAAGCAATTTAATTATCAGGCTTTCTACCTCCCTTTGTAACACTGAAGAAATTTAATAACAAAGTTTTAGTAATGGTCAATAGTGAACTGAAAATTAATTGCTTATGGTGTAGTATGCATATACAAAAAAATCCTATGATATCTCCATTGAGAAATTATTAGCCAGAGCAAAGTCTTTTTCAAAGATTTCTCAAAGACATAGACATTCCCTCTTGACCAGAAAATTCTGAAAAATAGCAGAGCAACATATAAATTGACAATTTTAACGTATTCTCCCTAGGAATTCACTGCAGCACTATAAACATTAGTGCCATAAATTGTCTCTGGCTTGACTTTTGTGGCATTTACAACCACTTTTAAGTTAAAATACTTTTAATAACCTTTTTCAGTAACTTGTGCTACCATTGAACATACCTAAGCACTGAACAATGTTCTCGTAGCATTGAGAGGGTCTCATAGATAGATATGATTCAACCTGTATATTTATATTTAGCCTGAACTTAGAAGGAAATGGTCATGGAAATATGATAAGAAAGCTTTCCTGCAGTAACAGAAAATATTTCCAGACATGTCAACAAATCATTATTTGTTGCATACTTGATTTATAACATTTATAGCATACTGGATCCCAAGATAGTTTCTCAGGCTCTCCTTGTCGGTGCATAGTGTTTTCCATAGAAGGAGCTTACACCGCAGTGTAAACAACACATAGAAAAGGTCTAATCAAGTTAGCTTCCTAAGCACTTACACTAGCTAATGAACTAAGTTAGTTAAAACTTGGTCTGGCATTTTAAAGATATGATAATTCATGTTTGTCACAGGATAATCTCTTCTGTTGCCAGAAACAGTGACGTTACTTTTCTGTCATCAGATTACTGATATGGCAAGACTTACTTTTCCCCAGGCAGTTAGAAAACAGGAAGAACTGTGAGAGCTGGAATGTAGGTGGGAACTCTGGGGATTTGTAATGTATTATTATAGATTGCTTTGCTATTTATGTAGATTTAAATAATAAAATATATCCATAAGCCTTCTTAACAGCTGCATGAAACATGTCTTCAAAGAAAGAACTAAGCCAACCTGCATTTAAAACTCTTCTCTACCTTTGAATCCTATCATCACTGTGGGATTTGCATTTCTCCAAACACTCTCCATAAGCTCTAAGAGCAAGTGCAGGGGGACGCAAAGTGGGTTATTTTGAGCCAAGGAAGGGTATCTGTTGTAGGAGCTTGAGACCTTACCCTGGACAGAGCAAGACTTGCCAGCTGTCTCTGTTTTATTATGGGCACTTCATCTTGAGTGCTTTTTTCTACTATCACTGAGGCAGATAAGGACAGGAAAAGAGACAATACATCAGGTAGAGGGTTCCAGGATACTAATGATTTTTCTAGATGCTAACACCTTAAATTCTAGCCTAAGACCAGTAAGCAAATCATGAAGATCCATTTAAGATAATTTATTAAGTATGTGAAAGGAACATAGAGAAAAAAGAGAGATGCTTTTGGTACATACCAACCGATTCATTAATTGCCTTTCTTAATGCATTATCTTTAACCAAGTGACCTAATCAAGTGTAACTGCAAAATGAAGAGTTTTCTCAGAAAGCTTATATTTACGTGTATGTCTCATACATGCAAGACACATACCAGAGGATAGGTCTTCATCGCTAGCTCATGGATCTGTAGAAGTGTTAAAAAAAATGGGCTCCAATACAGTACACAATGTCAGTGTGAATAAATTCCATAAGACTTCTGCCATCTTCCTCAATTAAGTTTAAGCATCATGTAAGAAAGGAGGACAAAAGAACAAAAAAAAGAGAGACCTTAGGAACAATTATAAAATGTCTGGGAACCTGTTTTGAATCAGTTCTACCAAAAATGTCTTTATCTCAGTTTTTTAAAATGTAGCTGGAATAACATAAGTACTGAATAACATTGTCTATTTCCTTGCTAAACCAAGTTATTTTATACAAAATTTTGATTTATGCCCTTGTTAATCATTTTTTCCTTTCTGAGCTGTTACTTACAGTTAATTGTCTCATCTACCATGGGTATGGCCTGACAGTTCGTTTCACAGCCATCTCTCCTAAGCAGAGAAGACATAAGAAAGAAACCTCTCTATCCCTCATGTGTAAAATTTTGTTTTGGAAAGAAGCTTTAAGAAGTTTTTAAAAGGTCAATTAATCAATCAGGGAAAAGTAAAAATGTTATTTGACTCAGAAGCCTCACCACACCACTCAAATAATGAATGATGAATACCAAGCCTTTGAGTGAATTCTTGCAATCAACAACCCATGACTAATCGATAGGCTGACATTTTCACACAGTTGCAGAAAGTGATCAAATTTTGTAAATATCACAGATTGTTGTTGGGAAAAAATCATGCGCAGAGGATAAAAACAAACAAACAAACGAATGCTCAAAAAACCCCCAAACAAACAAAATAGGGGATCAAAATTTGCCTGGAAACAGTTAATTGGCAGTTGCTGCCCAGGTGTGGGTGCTGCCATATGCAGGGAGAAGGCGCCACCTATAGACCTGCCAACCTGCTCTCACTCCGGGATGCAAGGTTACCAGTTTGGCTGGTAAAAGGTGGCTGGGACTGTGAAAGGATTGCACTCAACAACCGCGATACACTGTTGGTTGAATGTTAGCTGTGTATGGTATCAGCAGCATACGCGTTACGTGCATTAAGACCTGGTTGATATCTCAGAAAGCAGGTTGCTCATGCTTATTCATCTGGTCGTAGAGGTCATTTCTGAATCGCTACTGAGCAAACTTACAAGGGACAGCTTGGTTAGCAGCCTGGTAAATAATTAAGAGAGCAGTTAAACAGTGATCAGGATTGCTTGATGACCTAGGCTTTGTAGAAAAACTGTAGCTTAAGGTTATGCAAAAGTTATTCATCAAGAACAAAGGGTGAAAAACACAGCGTGTGCTGGAAAGCAGAGACCCTATAAAGAATTAACATGAAATTCAAAAGCAATTCTGTGGAAAAAGTAGTTGAGATTGCCCGTGATTAAACAGGAGCATGCAAACAGGAAAGTTTCTTTTATCCATGGAGCCGGTCTGACACAGGAAATTCTGCAAGTTTAAGTGCACTACAGGATGTTTAAAAATTGGAGAAGGAGAAGAAAAGAAGTCACAGAAATTATTCAAGTCTCTGAGTAAATGCCTGGAACTTCATCTGCTTAGTTTATCAAAAAGAAGTTTGAAAGCTGATTTGATTGCAGCATACATGTACTTTCCAGAGCTAAACAAGCTCTTTCGAGTGAGAAGAGTGAAGAATGAACTAGTGGTGGAAATTTAATGTGAGGATAATTCAGATTAGAAATTATATTATATTAATTTATATATAAATTATATATAGACATTACATTTTTTCATTTCTTCTTTTGCCCTTTTTTTTTTTTTTAATATCTGTGTTGGTAATTATCCACTGGAAGTGAATAACAAAGGAAAGGGGTTATTCTCCAGTTTCTGACATCTTCACATAAGGACGTTTTACTGAAGACAAGATTTAGCATCTTACAACTGGTTTTTAGGAGCCAGAATGCGGTGTACAGAATGTTACTTGATAATCTTGCTAGTTACTTCTAACTTTGAAATGCACCGACCGAAATACTGAGTTACAACCCTGAGCTCTCTTGCCACATTCCCAGCTTGATCACTAGTTGAAAAACTAGGTAGCAATCAGTAAGTCAGATTTATATGTGCCCTTATTAGACTCAAGATAGATCAATTTACTATGAAAGCAACTTTATCCTGATGTTGTGTTACATCTGCAGGTTACTGCAAACACTTCTGTTCGGTTCACCATCACAGGCAGGCCTGTTCCCAGATGTGGCTTCAGATATAGCTCACCATTAACCTTCTCATTTAACATACATGAACCAGTTTCTGTCTTAAAATCAGGTGGCTATGTTAGCGTGTTTAACAGGAGCTTATCTGAGCTGTGACAAATTTAAGGTATGAAAATCCTTTTTCTCTCTAAAAGATCACTTGAAAATCCAAAGGCAATCACTGTACAGCCTCTGGAGGTCATCAGCCAGTAAGACTGGCATAGCCTCAATCCTGTCCAAGCTAAACAAGGAAAATATGAAGGTGTCTAGGTGACACTTCCTTTGTTTTGGTTTAACATGCTTACTAACACATACTAAAGATGATCACAGTGTGAAAAATTTTTAAAAGTATTCCTAGTACTGGGAGAGTCATGTGAACTAAGTGACTAAGTTTGGAAGGATGCTGGCATCATGCCCTCCTAGGGGAAATGTCAAAAAAATCAGGCCATAACGGACCCAGCATGCATTGTTTTCTTTTGTTTGGTTTGGGTTTTTTACAAAACAGCACTGAAACCTTCTGAACACAACCTCAGCCAACATAAAGAAAGATATTACTGAAAATTAGCTACTTAAGTTCTTTTGTTTCGCTCTTGAGTTGGTTTGGATACCTTGAAGGCAGTCAGTTTGGTATAAATTAAATTGATCTTGTTCTGATCAATGACCAAAATGTATTACTTAGAAATCAAATATTTGGCATAAATATTATTGCTATAGAGAAGAAATAAAATATTTTTTAAAAGTAAAGTTTACTATCTGAAGAGGAGAGGGGAGCTTTGGGCAAATAAAAATCCGAATTTTTTAATCTAAAGCCATTATAGTTTGGGGTTTGGTTTTTTTTCATAATCTTTTCATTAGCATTTCTCTCAGTTTCTAGGCAATCAAGAAGGATTAGAATTTTTAAAAATTTTCTGTTGAAATAATGGCTGAGTATGAGTAATACTTAATACTGCGTTTCTAGTCCATTTTTTCAATAAGCATATTATCTGTGGAACAAAAGTTGTATATGGGAAGAACAAAAATATATTTTAAAAGCAAAGCAGTATGCAGTCATACACTTTCATAACTCCAGGAGAAACCTTTAATTTCAGTTTGTACCTGCCATTTGTTTCATTGTAAAGTTTGTCAGCACACTGCAGTATCTCTAGTGCTTAACTTGTCTCCAAACACATTAATATCTTTTTGTGTTGTAGCTTTCCTTCAGTCATTCGTATCCTCCAGCTACAGGGTATGTGTTATCAAAAATCCTAAGGCTTGAAGTTATGCTGAGCCTTCTATGTGGAAAATAATCAAATATTAACCTCTTAGTTTGATGAAGAACAGCTTCCAATTTCAAAACTGTATCTGAGTCACTATGATTAAAAAAATAAACAAAAAACCTCTGTCACTAACATCATTCCTGTAAGCAATGTGGCCATCTCCTGGAAAGGGCTATACACGTGTATTTTTTGCAAGGTATCTCATCTCAGTTTTATTGAAATATAATTATTGATTTCATATTTTTACTGTTTCTCTTGCAGTTTACAGGTGTATGCTTTTGTGTTTTTAATCCCTGGCTAGCTTCCAGAGGCCATTTTGCAGCATCAGATTTTGTTTGGAAACGTGTATGAAGAACACTTTATTTCTGAAATACTATCTGAAATTCACCCTATAATATGTTTCAGAGAAACAGAATATGGGTTAAGGATTAATTACACTTAGAAATGAATCAAAAGCTTGGTCTTAAGTTAGCTATTCTGAGACAAGGAACCTAGCTCTTAAAAAATCAAGCAAAAGATGTGAACCAAAATTATTTCAAACCAAACCAAACTGAACTGTACCAAGAGACTGCAAGTAGAATCACTTTCTAGTAATCTTTTGTTATCTGGAGTAACTTTTTAAAGTATTGATCCACAGCATTAGATGACTGGTTAGAACTGGGAACTTCTACCAGTAAATAGCTGTAACTCTCTGCATTTCTGAAAGCTACTACAGTAGTTGAATACAACAGTTATTCTCCTTTTGACATTTTCTACTCAATTCAGAATTATTTTCCATTTTATATACATACAGGGAGCTTCTCCCAAAGCAGTAGCATCTCTGTACAAAATGAAAGAAGAAAAAATCCCGGAAGCTTCACCTCTGTCTACTGGAAGGTCATACTCATTTTTTCCTTTGTAGGAAAAGAAAATGAAATCAATCTGGTAAATATCTATAGACGGCCATCAAAAAGGAAAGTGGCCCCTCTGTTCTAAAGAGAAAAGGGAAGTAAATTCAAGTCTGACAAAGTTGTCACTAGCCAGAACCTGCCAGTCTTGCTTATTTTTTAAATCAAACAGGCAGTGGTAATGAGGTGATATGAGTCTCAGGAAGCGAAATCAAATAGCAAAAGCTACATCTTAGGAAACATTCTTAGTTAGCCTGGTGGTCTATACGGGTGCAGAAAAGGAGACCTTTCTGTTTTCAAGACCTTGGAAAGTTTATCTCTTACCGAGAGTAAAAATCTTTTGCCATTTCCCATTGAAGTCAGTGGAAGGATTCATGCTGTTTACAGTGGGAAATAGCATGCTCAGGAGAAGAGTAAATATCCTGGGTAGGTCTTTCAGAAATGCTCACTAGGGACATACCTGTTATCACACTCAAATTGATGAACATCCTGAAATTCCCTTTTGTTTTTTTTTCAGAACCTTTTACTGAAGCCAAAATGTTTTTAATGTCTGTAATTTTGTGCCTCCCTATTTAGAAACTGTGTTTTTCTTGAAGTGTGAACATTCATATGTAAACTTTCTTCTACCTCTGCACATACTGTAAATCTCATTGGAACTAGGTGATTTCCTTTTATCATCTAAAAATTGTCTTTTTTTCATAAATGTTTATGGAAATTAATAGTTAATAATGATATTAAATCAGCATCTAAAAGAGGATTTCAGTAAAAATCTGCATGAACATTACAGAAGTATATTCATGACATTTTTTGAAAGAAACCATAGCACTAATAATAACAACTTTAAAAAAATAACTTTAAAGGAAAAAAAGTCCTGAGTGAGTTTGTTTCATTTCTGTGAAGGAAAATAACTTGGAATTACATCAGTATCTGCCCAAGTCTACTGCTCAGCATGTTTTACAAATATTGCACATGTTTATTAATCAATGGATACATCTTACACCTTGACCAACTCAAGTCACCTTCATTCACAGTGAGGTGATATTCCTCATGGGACCAGTCCCACTGAGCAAGGGCACACTCGGATGTACGTGAAGCTGATCATGCCATGGTTATGTGATCTATTTTCATTGTATGTTTGCTGTGATTACTCTCCTGATTTGAACTGAGTTGTACTAGACAGAGCAGCAAAAGCCTCCCAGGAGTTGTCTAGACACCTGAAGCAATAACTGGAAGGCAAGGGCACATGAGCTTTTATTTACTGAAAGATACTGTTTAAAGATTTTTGAGAAAAGCAGTTTTAAAAACCCTGAGAGGTAGTATTCCAGAAAGCGAGACGGCTTGGAGGCTTAATTCTGCTCCCACTTGCACACAGTGTATCTCTGAATTAAATGGTGTTATGTTAGTGAAAAAGATAGGTTTAAAATCATAATTAGGTAAAAGTCATATGAGAACAAGTGGAGTATTTTTTCTTAAATTTCTAGATTTCTAGATTAACATTAAAGTAAAGAACACATGAATAATTTGAGAACTTCTTTCAAGCTTTGAGATTGTTTAATCCTTTTTTTATATAATTCTTGTACAGTTAATTAGTTTATAGTTAAATAAAACACTGTCTCATCAGCATTGAAATGTAGTTTATCTTCTCCTAGAGCACAACCATTTGATATAAAAGAGAAAAGAGCTTAAAAAATTACAGTAAAATCAGAGGAATCGCTTCTGGTTCAGGACTTTTTACTCTTGGTGATAGGTTCTCTTTGAAGTGATTTTGCTTTGGTATTTGTGCCGAAGCATAAAAATAGCCTCTCATCAAAAAGGGTTAAAATCTCTGTATTAAAATCTCTGTATTAAAATCACAGACTAATCACTGTCACAAAATTAATTACAAAGGGGAGCTAAGTATTTTCTTCATACTGAGGGGTGAGTAAAGCCAAACAATAACTTCTTCATTTTTTCCTCAACCAAAGCTCACCAAAAGACTTTAGAGTGTTTAAATACATGCAGAAGGAATCAGTAACCCAGAGACAGACCAGGATGCACTTCTTGCCTTCCATAGGATTTCTTTTCCTCAACAGCATCCCATGATATATAATACCAACCCTCAACCACGCATGTTACTTCTAAAGCGTGGTTTGGATATGGTCATATAATCAAATACAGCATGAATGCCACTCCAAGTAAGAATTGTTTCTTACCCTGGAAGCTTTCATGCTGGTTTCATTATTTTCCCACTGAAATCTGGTGGGTAGGTATCCCTATTTTAAGTAGTGTTTTAGACTTACAGCTACTTGATGAAGTGTAATACAATACTCAACCGCGATTAGTAAGTAATAATGAAAAGGCTATTTTTCAGTGAGTCCAGGAAAAAAGAACATATTAAAAATATATCAAGCAAGAGAATGCTAAAAGGAACAGATATATCAGATGAAAACCTTATGCCAATGTAGTTTAGTATTCATACTCTGCCAAGATGTCAGTAGTTGGAAGGAGAAAGACTCATCAGGTTCCAGAACATGTGTGAGTAGGGTTGTTCAGGTGAATAAGATTTGATTCAAAATCTTTCAGGTGACAAAGATGACCTTTGCACCCCCTGGAAAGCGCAACAGTTTTGTGGGAAACAATAAGACGTTCAAGAAATTGTGTGCTTGAGGAACTGATCCCAGTTTTACTTGTACCAGTAATATAATGCCCAATTTTTTTGACTTGGTGGAATTAGTCCTTCCGGACATAAATGGGGGCCAGCCCAAGATTGTCTATTATGTACAAGATAAGGATAAATAAGCCAGGCTGTGAACAGGGTAGCCCCAACACAGTAGAGGATTTCAGTACACCCCTCAAATAACAAAGCCATAACTAACTTATGCAGTAAAGGAAATGTCCTCCAACCGTGCAGCCTGCAAAATTTATTTGAGGATCTCAGCTCACATCCTGGATAGACAACCTTAAAGACGGATGAAAAATTTTACTTTCATGAAGAACATAGCAAGTTCAAACACAAAACAGTGTAAAGGGACACACACTAAGTAATGCATGTTAGAAATAACCTCTGTGTAACCCACCAGACCTAATGAGGCAAGGAAGAACAGATCCAAAGAATAAACTGATGATGGGAACTTGTACTGAGAGTATCATTACCTTGTGTCAATTCTATTTACCATAATTCAGAATTTTATATTATTTTATAGCAATAATTGAACTGTTCATACTTGCATACATATCCAGACGAAAAATTTGCATGGGAATTTCTTTCTGGTGGGATTTTCACACCCATGTTAGGTGTCAAACCTTGATTATAAAATGCCTGGTGGGAACTGAGCCCTTGAAGATGTAATTAGAAAGGAGGTAGCTAAATGAGGTGTCTAAGACACTCTGAGAATAGCAAAGGAAAGTCAGATAAAGTCAGATAAAAAATCTGGCTAATGGAGGAAGTTTAGATGTAGAAGTAGCTGCTGTTACTGCTACTGATGATGAACCAGACCAAGATACCTCTCCTTTGAGATCTGTGTTTGTAAACAGGCTTTGGGAGCTAGATATCGAAGCCATATTGCCTAAGACATCAAAGCTATAACCCTTTTTTTTTCCCCCCTCTCACATGCAAGCTTCTCCAGCCTCTGTTTCCCTACTCACTCTGTTACCTATTGCTGCTACCCCACCATATCCTTGTTCTTAGTTTGGGGATATATAATACATGTAGGGTGTGCTTTGAGAAGACTTTCAGGACCCTGGTTTGGAGCGGTGTATTCCTAAACTTAACCTAACAATCTCATCTCATACAGTTTAAATGGATTTTCACTTGAACTAGGGAATTAAGCAGCTTGATAGTAGGGGACAACATCAATTCTTTTAAAACATTGGTCTAAATCTTAGTGATATTTTTTGTTTGGAATTATCCACAATTTGCTTTAAATTTTCATTTCATAATACTGTTCAAGACAATGGATTTTCTTGGCTTAGGAGCATGAGGAGAGGTCGACATTGGATAATTTCTCATCAGTGCTACTGAAGAATTTATCTAATTTTAGTATAGATCTTTATGACCTTGAGCCAGGGAACATCTATGCCTAAGGAAGGATCTCATGTTTAACCCCCAAATAGCTCATACAGAATCAATTTATTTAATTCAGATTATTTCACCTCTCTGCTTTTAAAATACATTTTATATTATTTTGCCAATTGCACCTTAAAATTACTTAAACACTGACATTTTGATTATTTCTCTTATCTATGTACTCTTCTACAGCATTCTGCAAGGAGTTGGAGCCTCNTGGCTTGCAGGTTCCTTCTACTGTTTCTGGAGGGCAGGCTTAAAGAGTACAAGAGTGCTTCATTAATTTATATAGGGAAGTCTCTTTGTAAAAAAAATGACTAGTGACTGTATTTTTAATGAAACTCTGGTTCTGCAGAAAACCTTTTGCCAGTGTAAAGACCAAAACATCAAGGGATTCATGATCTTTTTGTACCCACTCTTTTCCACTGTTAGGTTTCATGGCGTAAGAGAAGTGTTATTAGCCAAAATACCTATTTTATACAGGTGCAGTTCTGTAAAAGTGCACTCAGTGAGACCTAAGCCCTTCCCATATAAGGACGAAANTACTTGCATACATATCCAGACGAAAAATTTGCATGGGAATTTCTTTCTGGTGGGATTTTCACACCCATGTTAGGTGTCAAACCTTGATTATAAAATGCCTGGTGGGAACTGAGCCCTTGAAGATGTAATTAGAAAGGAGGTAGCTAAATGAGGTGTCTAAGACACTCTGAGAATAGCAAAGGAAAGTCAGATAAAGTCAGATAAAAAATCTGGCTAATGGAGGAAGTTTAGATGTAGAAGTAGCTGCTGTTACTGCTACTGATGATGAACCAGACCAAGATACCTCTCCTTTGAGATCTGTGTTTGTAAACAGGCTTTGGGAGCTAGATATCGAAGCCATATTGCCTAAGACATCAAAGCTATAACCCTTTTTTTTTCCCCCCTCTCACATGCAAGCTTCTCCAGCCTCTGTTTCCCTACTCACTCTGTTACCTATTGCTGCTACCCCACCATATCCTTGTTCTTAGTTTGGGGATATATAATACATGTAGGGTGTGCTTTGAGAAGACTTTCAGGACCCTGGTTTGGAGCGGTGTATTCCTAAACTTAACCTAACAATCTCATCTCATACAGTTTAAATGGATTTTCACTTGAACTAGGGAATTAAGCAGCTTGATAGTAGGGGACAACATCAATTCTTTTAAAACATTGGTCTAAATCTTAGTGATATTTTTTGTTTGGAATTATCCACAATTTGCTTTAAATTTTCATTTCATAATGCTGTTCAAGACAATGGATTTTCTTGGCTTAGGAGCATGAGGAGAGGTCGACATTGGATAATTTCTCATCAGTGCTACTGAAGAATTTATCTAATTTTAGTATAGATCTTTATGACCTTGAGCCAGGGAACATCTATGCCTAAGGAAGGATCTCATGTTTAACCCCCAAATAGCTCATACAGAATCAATTTATTTAATTCAGATTATTTCACCTCTCTGCTTTTAAAATACATTTTATATTATTTTGCCAATTGCACCTTAAAATTACTTAAACACTGACATTTTGATTATTTCTCTTATCTATGTACTCTTCTACAGCATTCTGCAAGGAGTTGGAGCCTCATTTTTCCCCACAGCACACATATAAGTTTGGGTAGGGTATTTGTTATTCGGATTCTTTTTGTTATGAGCACAGTCTCAACTGAGGGCAAAGGGAGACCAGCTGACCTTCCCAGGGTCACATGCAGAGGTTTATATCCACCAGCTAGTAAAGCATGTAAAATTCCCACTTCACTGCCTTATCAAAACTCTACCCTTTTATTCCTCAAAAGGTATTCCCTAGTTTACTAAAATTCCTATCTTGGAGGAGATAATTTGTTTTAACTCATAGCTCACCTTTTCACTCAAGACTAACTTAAGTGTATTACACTGCACAATAATATCAATAATGAAAATAATAACATATGTTATGTAATGAGCAAGCACATTAAGAGATCTGATACCAAGGCAAATGCAATGAAAGAGTTAAGGTAGTTCTTCAACTGCTGCACTTAACAGAGCTAGTATTTTNAGTTCTGTAAAAGTGCACTCAGTGAGACCTAAGCCCTTCCCATATAAGGACGAAAACCAGATGTTTCCCTCATGGTCATATTTACATTCAGTATTAAAATGAGTAAAGATCTAAAGCCCACCTAGAGGCAGAATCACAGTTGTGCTTTTAATAATAAAATCTAGTGCAAGTGGGATTGATTCCTTTTCTTCTATCTCCTGCACGAAAAAAACCCAAACATATTGTATATACATAAACTATTTTCTTTCAGTGGACCTTACACAGGTTTTTCCAAGGAAGCTGGTACCATGATCCAAATTAGGCTGGTGAAGGAAGACAGAGAATGGTCTGATAATTTGCTAATATTTATGAGATGATACAGTTGCAGGCATTCCAGGGTGTCAACATAATGGGTTTGCATGACACCTCACTGCCTCTGTTTTCATTTGCTTGCAGCCATATAGGTTTGAGATAAATTAGGTGCAGAGAATTCCAGGTTAGTCATGATTGCTCTAAGATAAGGGCATAAAAAGGTAAGAATAATTTATAACTGTCTTAGTACACACATATACAAAAATGTGCGCACATACATATAGCCATATTCTGGCCTATTCAAGCACAGTGAGGACGGTTTTACATTATTAACATTATTGAACTGAAATAACTAGGGGAAATAGTGGAAATATTTTCTATATAAATATTTATACATCCCCTGGTTTGACGTCCTTCTATAATTTTAATTGCTTTTTAAATATCAATGCCCTCATCTTTACAGAAACAGAACTGGATCTGATGTAATACAGTATGCCATAAATCCAATATTTAAGACCCCACAGCATCCTTTTCATTCAAAAGGCAAAATCCCCACAGACGCAGTAAATTCTGTAACAGACTCGGGGACCAATGGGATATAGCCTGCAGTGATTAATGCTAATTGCTAGTCAAGGTTTTGGAAGCGATTAGTGATTTTAGAGATCCAACTTTGAAAAAAAGTCTGATAAGAGACTGATTTTCAAAAGAGGAACAGTCTCATCTTCCTGCGAATTGGACCCCTTTAAATTATCTCTGCTTTGGTACCCCACAATGAACCCACTTAAAATTACCAGTTAGTTGTGGAAATTTTGTCCAGAATTTAGCAATGCTCTTAACCCTACAATATGTATTTTATTTTTATTTTCTGATTTCTTAAAAATCCATTTCACTTGCTCTCTTCTTGAGTCATACTTTGAATCATAAAATTCTCCAAGCTGCTGAACAGATAAAACAATATTTTACTCCAGATATAATTCCTGAGCATCTAAGGAGGATGTTTGCAATGCAAAGGGCTTGATGCCTACAATACATTTACGTGAAAGTTCTGTAAGCACTGTATCAGAGTACTCATTTTCCAAACCCGCTGCAGGCGTGATTTGTTTCTAAGTAGTTTCAGTGTACAATTCTTGTTAAGGTACTGTTTTGTGACTTTCTTTCAACCAGGAATGAGTTAACAGCAGACATGGAAGTGGTTAGATTGTTTCTAAATAATCCTAAATATGCATTTAAGCAAAAGAAGTTTCATAATATTTTCACTGGAATTTTGAAACAAGTAATTACTGCTGGTATGCAAATTTAGTGAAACCCAATTAAATAAATATCAGATATATGGATAAATCTGCTAGCGAAGACAAGTGCTTTATATCAGTTTGTACACATCCTGTGTTTGCCATGAAACCTGTTTAAACAAATAAGTGATAAAAGACTAAATGAGTCAATGAAAAAAATCCCCTAAGTACCAAGTTGTGAACTGTGTGCTATTAGATCTCTCCATGAGTACAATGTGTTGTCTGCTCTACTGTAACGGACAAGCTCCCTCTTAAGTAAATACTGTCTCTTTTAAAAGAACAGATCTAATAAAGGCCTAGATTTTCTGTATATCAAGGAAATATATTTTAAAGCTGCTTTTATTGTTTCATAACAAAGCCAAAAGACATTCAGCTGTCAAAACAATAATAGTATTTGCATACAAATTTTTTTTTTTTCATCTGGCAAAATACTCTATGAATGGAATAGGGAAAACCAAACTGATTATGTCCAAGCTCATGATTGTAAAACCTCTGCTACCAAAGATATTTTAACTAGCTAGACTCCATTGATCTACAGCAAAGCTTTGTCAACTAAAGCTTTTTTCTTAAATTGATTCTCCATCTTGTCTTCTCATTCTTTCGACAGCACACAGCAGGAAGCTCTGTCTACATACAGAAAACAGGATCTTGCTGTAGGCATGGGTATAAAACAAAAAGACAGTGATTAAAGAAAGAAACAGACTGCTGTTAGTATTTGATCTTAAAATTATTGATCTTGTCAATCAGTTACAGACACAGAGTGCCCATTTAAATCTGTAATATCTATTAATGTTACCACAAAAATGCTGACCGCTGGAAAGAACAAAGAAATCTATATGATAATACAATGTGATGCTTATTTGGCTGTGGAGCTATTTGTAGTATGTGAGAGTAAGTGCAACATCCCACTTGAGAAAGATCACATCTCTAAAATTTCTTTTAAAATGAATACGATATAAGAAGTTCACATTTTTAAGACTTTGTTAACTAAGAACTTTGATTTCTTTGACCACCAAAGGCATTATTAGTGTTTATAATGTGTATATTAATAACAAAATGGTTTTTCCTGTAACTGACCCAAACTGAAGCATTACATTAGGATAATGTTAAAAACCTACGGAGCTAAACCGGCACCATGCTTTGTCCTTTACATGAAATTGTATGTTAATTCTGTTTGTATTCCTATTGTAGTTGTACCAGTAGTGGCTCTAAACATATCTATGTGTAAATATAATTGAAAATTAGTTTTTAAAAAGAATATCTTATTTCAAAACTAAGTGCATGTCAATGGCTGGTCATATTAAAAGCAAAAAATAATTTGACCATTTGGAACAAAACAAAACCCCAAAGATCTTGAATCAATTTCCGTACCTGCTTTAACTTGCAATCAAGTGTCAATCATTAAAGCTTGTCACCTTAAAATAAGGTGGATGTTTTCAAGGGCACCAACTGTTGCACACATAGTCCCACAATTAAACAGCTTGCAAATGGCTAGCAGAAATGTTCATAGTATTATCCTTCTCTCTATCTCTGTAAAGAGGGCAAGGCATTTACTAACAATTTTATAATGTCTCTGGGACAGGAAAAAGATAGCACAGATAGCTGCATCTAATCTGTAACTCGTAAAAATATATAGAAAGGTTGATTTACATAACAGACAAGTAGGAATATCTTGTAATTTTGTGCTAGCTAAAGGTTTTATGGGAAGCCTTTGCCCATCTTTAATGTATGTGTAAATTAAATTTTATGAAATGCATTTTAAATGTACTTCATTGATCTTCTGAATTTATCATAAGCCTCTAGTTCATATTTTGGTGCCAGACTAGTGTGTCACATGATTTTGAAACCAATAGAGGCTCATACAGAAGGGTTTTTCTTTGTTTGAATTGCTTTATTGGTTGAGTGGAAGGATTAAAGACAGACTAAAAAGTCATTATGATGATGTAATAAAACACACATTCGTTGTTCCTTCACTTTTAAATCTGCTTTTTAAGCACATTCTTCTGTTAGAAGCCAGAATCAAATTTTATTAAGCACTTGGACATAACATCTATTTAAAATTTTTGTTTATTGTTTTTCTTTTAAGCTAGGCATCCCTGAAGTAAAAAAAGAATCAAAGATTTCAAACTGAAATTATTGTGAATTGTTCATGTTTTCTTATTATAGATAAAATATAGCTCTCTCAATTACTTTTAAAGTGACAGTTCGATAGAAAATGCAATAACTTCCTAACCCTACTTTTTGTCATTGCATGTGAGACTTGATTCACATTAAAAAATAAAAACCTCAAGCACACTTTTTCTTGCTTTTATATTATGTATTAAGCATTGAGCTTTCAGTGTATGAGAAGATACATGTGGAACTCTAGAATAATAAAAAAATGTTTAAATAATATATCAATGAAAAAAAGAATAAAAGAAAACACATCATATTATGCCATGGAACCTAAAATTGCTTGTTTTCCTACAACGGGAAAAATTAATGTGAAACCTTTTCCCTTGCTCCCAAAGAGAGACATTTTTGTTTCTTTATATTTTTGACTAAGTATTTTTTTATAATCAGGAAGGAATCTTTCAATGCTGGAACCCACTTCGTAACACTAGAGACAAATATACGAAAATTTCTTTCACATTCTTGTCAGTTAAATTATTTATCAAGTGATCATGCTTTCTTTGTGTTTTTCTTTTAAGACTATAGGACTTCACCCTTCACTCCTGCAGTATTCTCCAAGCCCTTGAACTAACTCTTCCTTTGAATTACTGGTTATTGGCATTGAAGTATTTCTCTGCTCTTCTCCAGGACTTTGAAGCGTGTCAGGAATTAACATTTGGGTTTGTCATAGAGGAACTCCTCCACAGTGGGAGGGAAGGGCTCTGTCCCTCCTAAAAGAAGTGCAAGAGTATGTATGTCTGTGTGTCACACCAGAGCTGGGACTTCTCCCCAGCCACCCTATTTCCAGGATCATAAGAAAACTGCTTGTGTGGATACAACAAGATATGAGGTTTTCACAGCTATGCCCAAAGGAAACATGAACCTGTCCTCTATCCTGAGATCAAGTCCTGCCTGCCCTGGAAGACACCTACCACTGTAGCTGAAAAACAAAAGCTTTCCTTTGGAGCCAGGGCTGCTTCTTGCAAGGGGGGCTGGAAACACAAACTGAGGTGTCAAGGCCCCGATGAATCTTATATTTTCCTACACAGGGAAAATTGTTATTATTTCAGGTGTGGAGATCTTTATGCTTCTACCCTATAGACTCCAGAGGTGTCTGAATGCAGGTTATCGCTGTGTCTCAGGGTAGACTGCAAATCAAGGACAGGAAACGCAGAATGTGAACAGGGTGCAAAATTGCCTCTCCCTCCCCATTTCCACCTATATGAAATGCTGCTTACTTTCTGATTAATATCACTGGCAAGAACACCAAAACAAATACTGTGTCTTCCTCTGGAAATGTTGCCTCCCACCCTTTCCTAGTCCAATAATTTCAGAGTTTGTTTTCAGTATGATGTACTCCACTAGATTTTTTGTCTGAATGAAAAAAGAAAACCAACACATGGCATTATGGTCTTTGTGAGGATTTTCCTTTTACATATATATGCATGTGTATGATAGGTTAATTTTCTCCTTTCACTTCAGCTTTCTTTACTGATTCTTATTTCTTATTTCACAAGATCTGAAAATTTCAAGCCCTGTTTATTACTGGGTACAAAAGGTGATGTATATATTAGATTTTCAGAAGTTTAACTTAATGAGAGTTTAAAGCAGATTTTCAGATTAGCCACGTTCCATTCTGATCTGATGTGCAGGCATGTATCACTATTTATCTTGTCAAGTCCTCCGTTGTTCATACACGTACTTGTGCATCTGGGATGGAGTATGAGCAGCCTGGCACAGCAGATAGCAGTAAAAATATCTAATACCTTGCAAAATGATTGTAATGCAAAAAATCGTCAGTAGTGCAAAGCAAGAGAGATATAAGTATAGGTTTCCGATAAACCATCTTTTTTTATCCTTATTTATATATTCATATCAGGTACATGAAAAACTGAGGATTGTTTTGTCACAGATATACTGAAGGAAATGTACAGTTTGAAAAGCAAGGCGGCCATGAGAACCCTCTAGTAGTTATGCAGGATTTTTCTTCCAGTCAAACCTCAGAAGCTGCCACAGTCAATGTGAAGCTTTGGGTAAGAGAAAAGCCTGGGTGCTTTTTTGGCTAAAGGGCTTTGTTCACCTAGTCATCAGTTCTTCATTGAGGGGCAGGATGAACCTCTGTCCTGATGCCAGATATCAGAGAGGGTTTGAGTGTTTCGGAGTTGAACTTCATCAGTTCTCTTGCCTCAGCTACCAACTAACTCATACCCACTTGAAAGGTGCTTATCAGCAAACAGCACAAGCGCACACACAGTTCTCCTTTTGTCCATCATGGAGGAGACTTAAGACAGTATTGGGCTTCCAGTAGCATTGTGGCCACATTTAATGCTCCCATTTCATCGTCCTGCTCTGACATTTCCTTCACTGGAAAACGTAGGAGGGTTTTTGGGCTCTATAGCATCAATAACATCCAAATTTTGGTTCTTAGTCATTGGTCAGTCCACACTGACAAGTCTTCGTATTCTGCCTTTGAAACAGCTAGCCATAATTTGATCCCTAGATAAAAACCCGGAATGCTGCTAATTATTTCTATTGAAAATTAGCACAGCTGAGACACAGCCCACTGATCCAGAATCATGTCCTCTGCGACTACAGTCAGAACTTGATTTCCATGACAAGCTCTCCTGGCTCTGCAGAAGATGATGGCTGCCCTCTAGTGACAAAGATATTTCTGCTGACACATTGCAGTAGATGCAAACATATTAATAAATAGTGTCTTGTAGATCAATATATAATAAGAAGTTTGGATCTAAGAAAGATATAGAGTCCTAAGATCATGAGCAAAAGTACTGGTCTTGGAAGCATTAGAAAAAACATTCCAGGTTGACATGCCATCCTCAGTCGCAGTAATTTTTTAAGGTAAATTTTTTGTTTGATCAGAAGTTCCTGGATTTTTTTTTTAATTTCTGACATTTCCATTATCAGCTGAACAACCTATGATTATTATAACAAGACCAGAACAAGAGCTCTGCATTGCAGAGAGGCTCACTTTCTGCTAAAAGCATCCGACTCCCATGCACTCACTGACACAAAATATATATTTTTTAATACTTCTATGTGTCTGTGTGCGTGTGTGTATATGTGTGCATCTGTAAGTGGTAACAGAATCATGTTTTCATAATTTCCTAGGTGAAATCACAAGTTGAACTGAAGGGCCAGTTATGGAGTTTATTTTTGGAATAGCACAGACAATATAAAATGCTAGAAGCATTACTAAAAATCATGAAGGACCATAATGAGAATGAATAAAAAACTATATTGACTGTTTAGATCAGTGTGTTATTTCATGTTAACTGTGACATAGCCCATAGAATATAATGATGTGAATCATAACAAATATATTAAAGAATATTCTGTGTAATCTCTGATTCTAATCCAGGAGAAGTTAAGATTTCATCTACAGGAAAAACCTGGGAAAAAAATTTCACATTTCTACACAATGATGCATCTCAGAATAAGAGATCTGGACATAAAACATGTAAGTTTTCTCCTCTGTCCTGCTGTCTGTGAGAATGTCCTTAGTTAAGAAAATACACTGTCAAAACATTTCCTTGTTGACAAAAGTAGTCACTGTATGCTGAAGAGGTCTACTGAATTCAGCTGGATTTAAACAAATTACAAATATCTTCCCAAATTTTCGATGTTTCCTGAAATACTGCTTGAGAGAGGATAAACATAGAACCCTTCCCTTTCTCCTGGTGTATGTATTTTTTCTTCATGCTTATAAGGCAGTTTAAGTTTAGCTTCAGATGTTTTACTACTGAAAAGTTTAGCTTCAGCACAGCAAAATATTTCCAAGAAGTGAGTTTCTACATTTGGCAAAGGCATAATACTGAATTATTTAATTTTGTACACAGGAAGCCACTTTTTATTGTAAGAAACCATATGAACTGTCTGGAATGTAACATTTTAACATAGATAAAATTCATGGACTAGTCTGGCATTGCACCTGAACAAATGGAAAGTTGATTATTTTACACGTCTTTGTATAATAATGAACCATTCGCATTCTGTGCTCTTGAGAGACTTCCCCAGCTATTGTCTTCTACCTATGGGAGATGCTGAAAACTGTAGCAGTTCTGTCACTGATCCCCTGCAGCTGGCCAAAAAGAAACACTGGAAGATCCATAAAAGTGAAAATTTCTCTAGCGTTGAATAAAACACCTCATTTCTTGGTACCCACTCTCAGTAGGTCTCAGTGCTTCACTCTAAGCTTGTTATAACCAGCTGGTTTATCCAAGGCAAGGGAGCTGGTTTTCCTTTTTATCCACAGGTTTTGATAAGACTCTTACAGAACACACTTGGCGATATTGTCATTCCCTTTAACATTAAACTGTGAAAAATATATATTCACAAAGTGGCTGCAATATCCGTTTCAACATTTCATGCCAAAAGAAACAGGTGCTTCCCATTTATACACTGTGACCACTTGTCATGGCCTTTCCAACTTTTTTAGGCAATTGGTGCCCAAACTATCCCGCAATTTACTTTATAAAATGGAATTCTATATATTTGTAACATTATTGATTAATTGTTTATAGTGGTAAAAGCGATGTGTTTTCTTTCACAGGGGCTGACTCTCCCTCTAAATGTAACTTCTCCCTTTGCTGCTCAGATTGTCCAAGGGACCCAGGTAGCCTCAGTGCACAAAGGCATTGTCACTGTTGTAGATCTGATTAGACAGGTATTGACAATTCTACTTCTGCTGAGAGTGTGCAACGCTCATCTGGAGAAAGCTGAATGCCTTCTTTCATCTGTGACAGAAAATCCTGGTTTGACATTAGACTTCTGGCTAGCATTCGGTGCTAATCCAACTGTATCTTATATCCTTGCCTTCGTAGACTTCTCTAAGCCTCCTCTCCTCTTGCCATGCCTTTGCTTTGCTGAAGTCATGCAAGTGACATCTATAAAAGGAAACTAAATCCAAGCCACCCTTTATATGCTCATAGGATACATCTTTCATGAACAAACACAATAATTGCTTAAAATAATTCTGAAGGATGGTGAGGAACACATTCATCTGACTTTCATTCCCTTCCAGAAGTTAATGGCCCTGTACATTAGTTTCTCATGAAAATAATTCCATGAAAACATTTTGAGATTTAAGCAACTTAGTTATGTTCATTTTGCTGAACTATATCTTATTTTGCTTTATTTTATATGCTCTGGATCAGGAAGCAATACTGCATTAAGCTACACCAGCTGACTCTCTGGCCTTAGATCTGTCTTATAGTTTTCCCTGATAATGTTTCCAAGTGATAAAATTTGGATCCAGATGCTGAGTTCTTTAAGTAGGTGCATTTTATCATCTTAAGTCTTACCAAATCAAACTATGGAAAAATGCCTCATAGTAAGACACCAGTGTACTTCACTTTACTTCACGTATCAGCATCTGCCTGTGGAAACACAGTGACCTCAGATATGGGTCAAGTTGTGCAAAATATCCCCGATAACTGAAATAATAACCACTGAAACAGGGGTGTGCTTCACACTCCTCAGCGCCCTCTCTGCCCCTCCCTGCAGTGACCCTGTTCTGCTGCCTGGCAGTCCAGTAAAGGACAAACAAGCAGGTTTCCACTGAGTTAGTGATCTGTATCACACTGAGCTGAACAGTGATCTTATTCTGAAGGGTCTGATGAGCACCACAACCACCCCAAATCAGGTCAGTTCCAAGTGCAAAGGCAGTGGGAGCCAGGGAAGGGGCACAAGGCCTTTCCCTTTCAGGGGCTGTAAGGTGCTTGCCAGTTCGTGTAACTTAAATTCATAGGTTCTTCATGTTAAGAGATCTTTGTATGCCAGGTTATTTTGCTGTGGTCTGGTTGCTTTGTGTTGGGGTTATTTTGTTTGTTTGTTTGTTTGTTGGCTTTGCTTTTTTTCATCCACCTCTCATAAATTGGGCTGCTATGCTTAAATTTTAGAAAAGTGTGCCATTGTCAAAATGTTTCCTTTAGATAAGTCACTTCAGGTAAAAATCTATAGAAACTGGAGAGGCGTGGATGGAAGATCACTCTGGCATATCCAAAACAAGGCAATAGCAAGAAAAAGGTGAGAGCATCACCGTACTGGGTACAAGGAGTATGGCAATAACACCACATCTAGGATGCCCACACCCCTGCAGTAACTCCACACGTATTCAGTGGACATTTTGATGTAGTGCCATTCTCTTGATCTCACTTTGCTCCCATGCATAGTGAAAGCAAATTATGAAATCTCAGCAAATGCTATGAAACAGCTCTTAAGTTATGTCTTTGTCAAGGGACTGTCATTTAGTTTGTACCACAACTAGAATTGTAACCCAGCTGATCTCTAGGTGCTATGGAGATATGAATGTTTAATCATGATGATCAGCATTGAAAACATAATGTTTTGAAATATTAGGTGTTTTGTATATAGACTGTCTTTCTAATGGAGTGTCTGAATTTCGTTCTTTGCCTTGGACCTTGATTTTACAGGGTTGTGTGTTGGGGTTTTTTTTAATTTAGTAAATTTCCAGCAATTTCTTCTGATGTTGTAATCTTCATCAGTTAGTAACACCTGGCTGGATGTGTCACATATCTCTTCCAATCGAGTAAACTCATCTACAGAGCAATTTATCAATAGAATTTCCTGGAGCTGTGTCCCAGAGATTCTATATGTCCTGCCCTTTCAGAAGTGTCTCATAAAGTCTACTGATGGATCATATCTACTTTTGCATTGGCCTGTTTATCTTAGCACTTCAGCAAGCAGGGAGACTTCTGCTGACATCAGCATGAGCATGTATGTCTTATTCCACGCTGGAAAGCTATTTGGAGGAATTTAACATTGAAAAAACAGTAGATGAATCTTTGAAAAGTGTACTCATAAAAATGGTGCTAGTAGTAGAGAGGAGCTAATATTAAAAATTTCTGTGGAGGAAAAAATGGGGGTAGAGAAATTTGAGCTATGCAGCTTGGAGAAGGGCAAAGAAGATCAATGTGTTTATTATCAATAAATCAATTGGCTAATCCAGGTGGAATTCTGCAGCTGTAGGATGTAGAGGGCAAAAGGAGGTGAGTGGGTTGACTTTTTATTTTTTTTTTTTCAATAAGAGGAAATCGATATCTTAATCAAATATCAGATGGGAGATGACGAGTAGAGAAGAGAATCTACATAATGTATGGTTCTAAATTGTTTTCCTAAAATACCCACGTTAATGATGAAGGAACTAATTCTAAATTAGTGTATATTGGCTTCATTTAATATAAATGCCATAACTTAAGTTGCACCAGCTGGGAAATCGGCTTAGCATATCCAAAGATAACACAAGGGTAGAATTGCCCATTTTCCTTAGTGATGCCTGTTCCATATGGAAAACAGTAAATTTATACAGGTTTTAAGTAAAATCAAGCTCACAGTGAGGATAGTTTGGAATGGCGGGCAAGTTTGATGAAGCTTTTCTTAGCCTGGGCTACAAAAAAGGCCTCCCTCTGCCTCTCTGTTCAAGAACAGAGATTCCTCACCAGCAGGATATCACTAAGCTATCGCAGCTGAAGACCTCACATTAACATGGACTAATGAACGTCCACCTCAGTGTATCAGGATGCTCCAATCGCTATGTTGTCTACAGTATCCAACTCACTCACATCATATGCATGCTTTTGAATCATTTGAGTTTAACAAGGCCCCTTGGGCAAAAGAGTTTACAACACGGTTCTTACATTTTGCAGAAAACATTTTGGAACAGGCCACAACAATAATCATTAAATACATGCCACATTCTTTATGTTCTATATATAACTCAAACATTCTTATTAGTTTATTAAAACATCATGTTTATTAAAGATGCAAGTTTATGATTAATGTGGAACTCATGGCCTATATACAATATAAAAAGAAATATCAAAATCTGTAAAGAATCTTTATAGAAGTTCTCATTTTTTCATCATGAGTGTTCCCAGTCTTGTACATAAAGAGTTAGTTTGGCTTTGATAATATATGGGGTAGTGGAATAAGGACAGGAGAAATGAACAGATCTTCTTGGGTATATAGAGAAATAAATAAAATTATGTTAGATACAGAAAAAATAAAGTAAAACAGCAGATTTAATGGAGAAAATGTCTTCATTTTTCTGTTATTCTCAAATTAACTATGCATTCTTAAGGAAACCTTTTGAACGTTCTCATATGACTGTAGTTACCTGTGAATATATTGGTTCAAAGAATTCTGTGGACTAGAAAGCCAGTTATTTCTTGATGCACTGGGAAATTTAAAGTTGTTTTCCAAACTGGTTATTTCAATCCATGTTCATGTATAATTTGTGTAAAATAAATTGCCTTGCATCTGCCATAAGAATTATATTTTTAGAGGGTCTCCCTCTTCAGCTGTCATCCTCTAAGTATCTACCAGTACAGTATGATCATGAAAGAATGAATTTTTAATTTAACAAAGGATAAGACAGATAATTTTACCCTGCAGGAAAAAGCAACAGAGGCTTGTCAGATCCATTTCTGGACATGTACAATCGTGTAGCATATCTGGAAAAATATACTAATATTTATTAAAATCAAACCTCCCAAGTTTTTTAAAGAAAATAGTTTCTGTAGTGTAATTACTAAGTTCTCATATTTATAATTTTCACTTTTCAAAATAAATTGATCTGGAGATTATCTGGAGATCATCACTGATGAAAAATCATTTTTCTTATTAAGGGACAACTTAAAATAAGATTAAAGTTCAAAAGGCAGAATAAAATAAATTGGGTTGTCCATTCCTTTCATCCAGATTAACAACTAAATAAGTGGATTATTTGAACTGATTATCTGCAATATATATTTGCATTCAGTTATATGATGTAAACTAAAAGCTGAATTCAGGATTTTTTCCCCCAGGTTTGCAAAAATTCTATCAATATTCTTGCTTTCTCTTGCATAAAAGTGGTTGCTTTTAACACACTTCAGCACTGATTAAAATGAAAGATGGTCTGATTTCTATTATTAGTCATGAAAGATTCTAGATGGTTATTACAGGAAACCTAATACTTCCCTACACTATGTGTATCACAGTCAGCATGTTACACCTCACTATGGATTGTCTTTCACAGTCTGCAGTATGGGTGCACAAAATACCTAGTACTCAAGCTTGACTTCTCACAAATACAGGTAATAAGAGTGATCCTTTCAGCCTGGATACTCTTGATCAGATCAAGTACCCAAGCATTATCAGAAGTTGTACCTGTTTGGTTTTCAGTTTCATCCCAATATCTCTTATGCCTTCCAAGTACATGAAGATAGCAATTTATATTAATTTGGCCTCTTTCCTGGGGTAGCACTTTGTTTATACATTTTTGGGGGAAGAACAGCAGGAAGCAACTATTGTAAATGCTTTTGTGGCTATAGTGGAAAATATTTTGCTTTTTACATAGGCTGGATTTTGACCATAGTGGTGGAGGGTCTATATCACCTTGCTGCTTCTACTGAGCTTTATAATGTCTAAATCATAATACACGTGGTTTTTTCACTTTATTAAGTTTAGCATTTTCTTATCTGTTCTTAAAGTCTGGTTGCATTTGTCTAAAACTTGTAATTTAAAAGTTGTGGCCTTGGGCCAAGTTCTCAAACACTAGGGAATGTTACTGACATCAGCAAAGTTATGAAAATTTATATTGGCTGAGGATATATTTTCTTAAAGTTACTGTAAAGTACAATAATTAAAATTTAGGTATGAAGGAATTAAATTATCTTTGGAATCATTTGCTGCTAGCTGATACAGGCAAAACGAGATAGAGAGCCCTCTCCCGTGTGCAGTCAGAATACAGAACACCAAAGGAAGTTGCTGATGGCTTGAATAGATGAGTGATATTGCTGCTAATAGGGAACCTGAAGTCTTAATTGGTTTGCTGTAAACATTGCAAACACGTTTGCATGCTTCCATTCACTTTGTGTTCTGTGTATTAGATAGATGGTATTCACACTGATAGCTGCAATTTAATTACAAGAAGTCTGTTCCTTATTCAATTTCAGTGTGTCATCCCATTATGTTGGCTATGAAGCATTGCAATGTTCAATACAGCATGGATCATGATGTCGGAGAGATAATGCCACGCAATGGCTCAATTTTGGTTCTAAGGATTTTCATCCAGATTGGAATCAATGTTGTAAATGGTTATCAAATCCACACATTCTGGCTAACTGAAACAAAGTGAAAGATCTGAGGAAGCACATTATTTTTTATTACAAAGAACAATTGCAATGAATAGTAAAATTGCTCACCATTGGGGAATCCATCAATATAAATAAACATGTCAAACCTCACAGAACTGAGGACCCTGCCCACAGGCTGTCTTCTGAAGCTTAATGAATTCACAGTATGAACAAATTGATTCAGCCATTCCAGTTACTCAATTTACTACAGCTGCCAAACAAGTGACTGGAGCAGTACTCCAGGCTGTAGGGTGCAGGTTTGCTTCATCCTCATCTACTACTAGGGATTGTCCAGAGACTTTGGAAATGCCATTGCACTTTCTTTTTTATGCTTCTGTGGAATATGCTTTCCAACCACAAAACCCACTCGAATGAGGACCTTAATTATCACTTTCACAAGGGTTAGATAAGCACAAGGCATTTGGACATTGCCTTGTGAGAGTGGATTTGCCAAAGGATATTAAAGAAAAAGGGTTTTAGAATGATGTAAAGGTCTATGAGACAGGTTTGAGAACAAGTCATGTCCAAATATTTTACCATCTTATATGGTTCCTAAGACTTTCTAAGATGAAGTATTTGAAAAGGGAGGAGGACTTTCTTAAGCACATTCATATGAGCTTCCTTACTTAAGGGAAACAACGCTCCTGACTGGAAACTCATAAGGAACACATGGATTTTAGGATGGGAAACTTAATACAGCAGATACTGGGTATGAGGTAGATTAGAAACTGCTGACTTATAGAAAATAAATCTGTAATGGTTCTGAGGGTTCACAGAATCACAGAATCATAGGGTTGGAAGGGACCTCAGTAGATCATCTGGTCCAACAACCTTGCCAGAGCAGGGCCACCTTAGAGCAGGTTGCACAGGAACCCGTCCAGGCAGGTTTTGAATGGCTCCATAGACGGAGACTCCACCACCTCCCTGGGCAGCCTGTTCCAGTGCTCTGCCACCCTCAAGGTAAAGAGGTTCCTTCTCATGTTTAGGTGGAAATTCCTGTGCTTAAGTTTGTGCCCATTACCTCTTGTCCTGTCACTGGGCACCACTGAAAAGAGCCTGGCCCCATCCTCCTGACACCCACCCTTTAAGTATTTATAAGTGTTGAAAAGGTCCCCCCTCAGATGCCTCTTTTCCAGGCTAAAGAGACCCAATTCCTTTAGTCTTTCTTCATAAGGGAGGTGTTCCAGTCCCCTAATCATCTTAGTAGCCCTATGCTGCACCCTCTCCAGCAATTCCTTGTCCCTCTTGAGCTGGGGAGCCCAGAACTGGACACAGTACTCCAGGTGGGGCCTCACCAAGGCAGAGTAGAGGGGGAGGATGACCTCCCTCCACCTGCTGGCCACACTCTTCTTGATGCACCCCAGGATGCCATTGGCCTTCTTGGCCACAAGGGCACATTGCTGGCTCATGGTCATCCTGTTGTCCACCAGGACTCCCAGGTCCCTTTCCTCAGAGCTGCTCTCCAGCAGGTCAGCTCCCAACCTGTACTGGTGCAGGGGGTTATTCCTCCCCAGGTGCAGCACCCTACACTTGCCCTTATTGAATTTCATAAGGTTCCTCTCCGCCCAGCTCTCCAGCCTGTCCAGGTCTCTCTGGATGGCGGCACAGCCTTCCGGGGTGTCAGCCACCCCTCCCAGCTTTGTGTCGTCAGCAAACTTGCTGAGGGTGCACTCTATCCCCTCATCCAGGTCATTGATGAATATATTGAAGAGCACTGGGCCCAGTACTGACCCCTGGGGAACACCGCTCGTCACTTCCTGGGTTACATGAAGTTGTAAATCTCTGGGACAAGATTATGAGTAGCATCAGCATCATTGGGTGGGAAGGGGCTGTAAGTCTCCTGTTAGGTGAGGTAAAATGAAGTGGGTCAGGTAAGACATGAATAAGCACTAAAATCTATTGTGCCTGGCCCTAATTATTCTGGATTGGTATTCCTGCTAATTTGTGCTGGTGATTTCATAGCTAAAAATGGATATGAAACACTATTTCTTGAGTAGTCAACTGGTTTACAACAAATCATCAAGAAGAGTGTGGCCAGCAGGTGGAGGGAGGTCATCCTCCCCCTCTACTCTGCCTTGGTGAGGCCCCACCTGGAGTGCTGGGTCCAGTTCTGGGCTCCCCAGCTCAAGAGGGACAAGGAATTGCTGGAGAGGGTGCAGCAAAGGGCTACTAAGATGATTAAGGGACTGGAACACCTCTCCTATGAAGACAGACTAAGGGAATTAGGTCTCTTTAGCCTGGAAAAGAGGCGTCTGAGGGGGGACCTTATCAACACTTATAAATACTTGAAGGGTGGATGTCAGGAGGATGGGGCCAGGCTCTTTTCAGTGGTGCCCAGTGATAGGACAAGGGGTAATGGGCACAAACTTGAGCATAGGAAGTTCCACCTAAACATGAGGAGGAACTTCTTTACCTTGAGGGTGGCAGAGCACTGGAACAGGCTGCCCAGGGAGGTGGTGGAGTCTCCGTCTCTGGAGACATTCCAAACCCGCCTGGACGCGCTCCTGTGTAACCTGCTCTAAGGTGGCCCTGCTCTGTCAGGGGGGTTGGACTAGATGATCTACTAAGGTCCCTTCCAACCCTATGATTCTATGATTCTATGATTCTATGAAATGATTCTTAATCCACCCTTCAGTTTGATAGATAGTCTCCCATCCCTACAAACCTTACAGAAGGAAAAAAAAAAACCCCAAATCTTAAACCCCACATTTTTATATACGTCTTCTCAAGGTCTCAAGAGTATTTACTACTCTCCATTCACCTCTCCATAGTGGCATGTAGTTAAATGGTGCTTCTGACTTTCAATATCATATTGAGTTCAGAAAAGAAATCTCTTAGTAAAATGCAGATTGTTCATGCTGCGAGTTTTAGGGACCCTAATTTCAATGAAATGCTTTATAAAATGTGGATGTTAGATGAGCAGGATAAAACAACTGAGGAATCCTGCTATTTGGGAAATTACTTTTTTTATGTTAAATGGGAGAAAATGGCAAACCTAATAAAGTAAAAGGGAAGGGGACTATCAATGACTCCCTTCAAGGCAGTCTGCCAGGCAGCCTTGGCCAGATCTCCACTGTGCTACCTTCAGATTTTATTAAATTAAAATAAAACCTGTCATCTTGGCTTTCACTGGCACAGTCAAATGCACAGTTTTTACTTAGTTCCAACATCAGCCTTGCACTTCCAGCCAGCATTAATATTTCAAAATGCAATATACATAGTTCTGTGGCATTTTTTACATATCTGGCAAACAGTTACTGAAAAATATTCTGCTAAAAGTTAAAAAAGCACTGTTACTAACTATTTGATCATGTCAACTCCTTTTCACTGTTGTCCCTCAGGGACCAAAGCATTTGGAAATGTAAATCAAAGAATCAAAGAAATCAGAAATGGAAATGTCCCATTCAGTCATCTAATCCAATCCTCTAGTAGCACATAATTGCTCCCCATTATACATTTTCCACAATTTTGTTCATTCTCATTTCAGATACTTGGAAACACTGCTCATTGACATGCTTTTTGAAAGCTGGATGGGTAGAGTTCAGACAGACTCAACATCACCTCTGAGGTTGCCTCTTGCCTCTTCTAATTTGTCCTGGCAGCCACAGCGTTGTAGGGGCTCATGTAGGGACTGGGGATTGCCAAAATGAAAAGGAAAAGATCCAGCTGCATGTTCTCCCTCATCCTCCCCCTGGGATTTTCCTTATGTAGAAGGCTAAAGTAATGCAAACCAGAGCTGCTTCACGTTGATGGGAGCAGCTTCATCACCTAGTTCTACTGCCGCTGTCAGAGACTTCAGCCATGAATCTGGCCTAGAGGACTCCTGTCTGGGTCCTGAGGGATGAAAGCTCCTACTAGATAGATTCCACCATTAGTCACAGTGCAGTCTGACACAGATCTTAACAACATGAAGATGCAGTAGCTGTCAATGATTTATATTGCTCCTTGCCTCTCCTTCTCAAGGCCTTGGACAGCCGCTGGTAAGAATTGCAGCATCAGAAGAACATGGTTTGCCCAGAGGAGCAGTGACTTAGAGTTTTCCCCAGGGGAACATCTGAGACATTCCAATTTTATTCCATGAACGCTAGATGACCTAAATTAATGGGCTACTACCAAAGATCTGCAGAAAGCTTTTCCTCCCATTTCTTGTGCATTCAGAAATGTAGAGACATGCCTGCTATCTGAAGGCCAGAGGACCACATAAACAAATTTGTGAGGACATAAAGGAAACATCTTCTTTCTCTCAGGTGGATCAGGAAAACAGGAAGCCCAGCAAATAGAGTAGCTTGGAGACCTGGAGATGCTATTGCTATTCTCTCCTGAATATCTGTCTGGCTAATTGTTCCGAGTGTCAGCTGGTCATGAAACACCCATGTTGTTCTTTTGCCTCTGTGGCAAAAGTATTAGCACAGGCATTTTCTGGTCAGGAATTTCTTATACTTTTTTACGTGTTTTCCATCAATTTAACGAACAGGTATACTTCCACCAGTCACTCTTTCACCAAGTTCCAAGATGATGTCTTCATTCTTTGAATAAAGCCCAAAGGAATAATGAACATATAGTTAAATAAAAGTCTATCACCTTCCCTCTATATTTTTGTCAGGTGGTAAATTTCAGAATAGATATGAAAGAATTTTTAGGCATCTCTAGAGAAGCCCTGCTTAGGATTGTTGCCTGACCCTGACCTATTCTGCAGTGTCCAAGAGGCACGTCATAGAATGAGCATGAAATTTTGTGCAGGGCCACAAGATCATGCTTGGATATGTTTTTCTAACAGGTGTCAGAAACCTCTTCTATCATCATTCTTGTGCATTTGAGATGAACTAGGTCTCACAGGCAAAAGAAGACAATATTTTAGTTCACACTTGCATACTTCCTGTGCAAATTGAAGGTTAAACAAATCCTGAGGACGACCCCTGATAGAGACAATAAACATACTTACCCTGTGTTTGTCTTTTGGCATCTTTTGAACACCTTTTCCCCTGCAAATCATGACTTCTAACATCATTGTATACTTTTGATCTTAGTTACTGACCTTGGAAAAAAAGGCCTGTTAAGTGGGCTAGTGACAGGTAGCTTGGGAATTCCAAGGGACTAGTTCACAGTCGTAAAGACCATGGGTATTGTCCCTGGAGATACATTATCCCTGTCAGTGTTTCATTGCTGCTTACAGCCTCCTTTAACACCATAAATTCAGAATACTACCAAACAAATACATTTTTATTGCAAAGCTTTTGACACCATTTCCCATAGCATTCTCCTGGATAAACTGGCTGCTCATGGCCTGGACAGGTGTACTCTTCCCTGGATAAAGAAATGGCTATATGGCCGTGCCCAGAGAGTGGTGGTAAATGGAGTTAAATCCAGTTGGTGTCCGGTCACAAGTGGTGTCCCCCAGGGATCGGTGTTGGGGCCGGTTCTCTTTAATATCTTTATCAATGATCTGGATGAGGGGATCGAATGCACCCTCAGTAAGTTTGCAGATGACACTAAACTAGGTGGGAGTGTTGATCTGCTGGAGGGTAGGTTGGCTCTGCAGAGGGATCTGGACAGGCTGGATCGATGGGCTGAGGCCAATGGCATGAGGTTCAACAAGGCCAACTGCCGGGTCCTGCACTTGGGTCACAACAACCCCAAGCAGCGCTACAGGCTCGGGGCGGAGNGGTGGTGGATTCACTATCCCTGGAGGTGTTTAAGAAAAGGGTAGATGAGGTGCTTAGGGACATGGTTTAAAAGTGGTTTTTGTCAGGGTAGGTTAATGGTTGGACTTGATGATCTTAAAGGTCCCTTCCAACCTCACCGATTCTATGATTCTAATATATCTATTATACTTATTCTCTACATTTAGTTATATCTAGATATACAGTAGATAAGTATAATCAACATGTCACTAGTCAGAAACCACTGTACTACAGAAAAAATATAGGCATTCTTTTCGATGTATATGTGCTGCGTCTGTTACAAAAGAAGTTGACTTATATACACACTTGAAAATACATCTGTTTTCATTTTGTGGTAGAGACCCTATTTATTTCATTTCAGATTCACTGCAAAACTTGACATGCAATTGAATAACTTAGCATCATTGGGGAGATTTTGAGATTCTCTAGCTGTGGAGATTTGTGCAAACTGTTTATGGAAATGTGGAAAAGACTTTTTCACCACCAAAGGTCTACGTACATATGTTCGTAAAATAATATGACCTGGACTTCATTTATTTACAGGTATGATGTGAAATCTCTATATGAAGCTTTGAATTTTGTGAACTATGTCCTATAAAGAAATTTACACTGAGAAGTCTTTCAACTATCTGTAACTTGACATTGTTTCAGGATTTCTAAACAATGGCTACATTTTTGGTCAGGGCCCATTTTACTGTTCCTGTGGGAAAAACAGAATTCACAAAATGTAGCCAGCACAGATTCTCCTTTGTGTAAAGAATTCACCTCAAGAATGAGAAATAAGACTGTGAGCATATTATTATCCAATTATTCCACAATCCACTATTTTACACTTTTGAATTCCCATTGACTTCAGTAATTACCTGCAGTTTTATTTTGGAAGCAGGACTTTGAACTGTAAGAATGCAAAATACAGTCCACTCCACGCAGTTTATTAAAAAAAAAAGCATTCACATGAAAATGCTTTCAAAATACTAAGCTAAATGATGAGTAGAGGTGCCAAAACAGGTTGATAAATTCTTCAATCATCCTGCATCTTTTCCAGCAGTTTTTAAGTCATATTTGAATTTCTTGCCTTTCAGCACAAATGCACATACCTTACAGTTTTTTCTGTGAACAGCACAATTAACAAGAAATGTTCAGTAAATCTCATTCTCATATATGAAGGCAATTGCAGAGAAAACTCATTTCCATAGCATTTTAGGCTGGCATGCGAGAAAGGAGGCATCCCAATATTTTCTAAGAAAAAAAATTCTATCATCTTCCCTCAATTGTTTTAAAAACAATTGTATGAGCCACTGTATCAATCACATTATTTTTGCTGTTGGTTGTTTTGCTTTGTTTTGTTGTGTTTTGTTTTGTTTTAAAAGAAGTATGGCTTGAATTTTCGGTCCTTCTACCACACATGGCTTCTGCTTTTTTATTCAAACTAATAGAGCTCAGATGCATGGCTGGTATTTTGGGGTATAAGGTTTGAAGGATAGTTGCTCATATTCCTGCCACTGAGTGAATTCTAGAAAAAAACTGTTGTTTCTTTGAGGCTGCTGACTTAAAAGAGTCCGGTGGAAAAAAGTTAAGAACCCTGCAGACAAAGAGAATGTCCCTAGATTGAAAGAATTAGAATTTCTTTCTGAATTTGGAGTTTGGCCAAGCAAAACTGAAGATAAATACAAGCAGGTTAAGATGTTTGTTTATTCTAAGTTAATAAAAACACTTCTCTAGGATTAAGTCTCTTCTGTCTAGATTATATCTACTTGCTAATTTATTCTCAGTGAAGCCAAATGGAATGCAAGTAAGGTCTTGTTTATTCAGTTTTTAAAAGGCAAAAGGTAGGGTAGTCTGCATAACTTTTATGCTCTACTTCCTCAACAATGATTTCCTGATGACAAAAAGAATACCTAACTAATATCCCAAATTGTTTTGAGTGTAAATGTTCTTTCATTAAATCTCCTCTACTACCATGTTCAGAAGAAGGGAACTGTCCTCAACTGAAAAAACAATACTGTAAATATACAAGCCTATAAAGAGGCTGGAATAATCATGAGAATGTACGATTGTCTCATGGCACTTTCTGCACCATTTGATCATTTTAATTTAAAATTCATATAGAAACCAACACACTACAGGTTGCTTGCATCATCACAACCAATTGCAAACTTTGGCTGAGTTTCCAGTGTCTGCAAGGATGGAACTCATTTGTCTCATGGTTCCCTTTAGCATATTTATATGAGGATGTAAGACTCCATCTGTGCAGTGTTAGGGTCTATACTGCTTTATATTTCTCATATTTCTCTGCTTTTCAAGTGAACATTAAATGGTAAGGCCTGATCCTGTGAAATCCATTCATGTCAATGTGGTGACCACACTGATTTGATTCTCTAAGGAATGCCTACTGAATCATACTATTACTTTAGAATATGCCTATTGCCTCTGTTTAGGATGACCTGAAAGAATAACTGCCAGAGAAAAAGAAGCAATTTTCCAGATTTCTTCTTGCAAATGAGTGTCTTTTCTGTAGGTAAGCAGAAAATGTAAAATAACATCAATTTTTCTTCTAATTTACTAGTCAATCTTGTTCAGTTTGGGGAACATTCATTTAGTACATACCATTTAAGACAAAAAAAATCTATATTTGTCGTGCTCCCTTCACACTGTTACATTTTTATTGATTGCTTAGTGACAATTAAATTATTGTGCTTTAAGCCACAGTAGACACATTTATTTCCTCTGCCTCAGCCTCCCTCTCTCTTTCCCCCCTCCCCTATTTTTCCCCCCTCCTTTTTCAATAGACTTCTTTGATTACTGCCAGATATAGGCATTAGGCTGTTCTAAACTTCTGCATTTCCTGGCCTGATTGAGTGCACAACTGTTCCTTGAAGAAAGTCATTTGAAGAAGCTGCAGCATTTTTCTGAACTTCAAAAATGCCAGGAAACTTTAATCATTTCACCTGTCCAGGAGCAGAGTTAGAGGGCGTATCTCATGAAATTAAACAGAAGTTATCCTCACAACTCATAAACAATACCTTAATCAACATGTGTGTGTGTAGGTGCATGTAACTGCTCAAGGGCATGATCCAAAACTTGAAGTCAATGGGAGCCTTTCAGCTGAATTCAGTGGACTTTGATTAGCATCCCATGTACCAGATTTACCGAGCTGCAGTTGAAAAGTTATCTCTGACGTCTGCAGGTACTGTATTATTATTTAATGGGGAGCTATGCAGTGGCAATGAATTAACTACTACAAACTGAGTACGTGAAAATAAACCAAAAGGCTTTATTGTTTGAGACAGTGTGATTTTAAGATTCAAAATGTGCAGAATAAGCTAAGAAAAGTATGGAAAAACTGGGGAACAAACTTCAAATTTCTATTCTCAGTCCTCTGCTGGTTTCTGCCCTTAAAATTTAGTTTTCCTCAATCTCCACAAGCAGAGACAGGGTGACTGCTTCTTCTCTCTGAGACACTGGACCCACCCAAGCTGGAGGATGCTGGCACCTCTGCACCTGTTTGATGGACAAACAGAGGGTTTCACTTTCCAGGGCTGTCAGTCCAGTCATATTCCCAATGATAGTAAGTTCCTAGTATAAGGGATCTTTCCTTTCTGTAGTCAGAAAAATATGCATAGAACTGTTCTTCAAAGCCAGAGGTCTTTTCAAATTCAAAATGCTGCAGCTGTTTAAAACTCTTTTAAGCCGTTAGTCTGGGTTTAGATGTTTCTAAGCCAACCAAACTTGTAATTACAATAAAACTTTGACCTGTTATCACCATTCGGGGAGTAATAGTAAAATCAGACAGATTTTACTACTACTATTTACAAAATCATCACTCTACTTTCCCAACTCTCCAAAAGAACATCACAAAGATGATACTATGGTTTAGGGGTTTTTTTCTACAGAATGCTTATATGGAAAAAAAAAAGTACCAAGTAAAATAATCTTCAAGCCATTCAAATTATCCTTTAAGTTCTAATACAGGTCAAGAGAGGTTGTATATAAATGAATCATCCAAATCTTCCAAAAGATATCAAATATTCCTTTTTTGTTATTCTTTATTTCCAAGTAAAATGTTTCAGAAAAATAAGTTGCTTCCACTTTGACTTTGAACCCAAAAACAAGAAAGGGGACATTCTGTTGTGCTTCCTGTAAAGCACAGGCTTAACTTTTGCAACCGCAGAAAGAAATGAACTATTGGCATAAATAAATTAACAGATATCATGAGTTGGAGATTATTTAATGAACAAAGTACAGTAGTTTTTTTAAAAACAGTGCTGTTCTTTTTCAACTGCATCTTTTCATTCTCCTTGCACAATAAAGGTAAAGACCACTGAGCCTATTTTCTTCTATGAGACAAGATCACAGGTGTCACAAAATGTTAAAACACACTTGTTTTAACTACACATAAAAGATTTGTCACTGAGACTGAATGGACAATAATAACCCCATTGTCGTGATCTTAGGTTCATTTTTCTCTTATGGAAATGAAACATAATTATACCTACAGAGAAATCCGTTTCTGGGAGCTTAAATTCTATTAGAATTTCATAGAGGCAGCAGCTCATAACTATCTTGGGTTAAGTGCTTTGAGATCTGAGGCAGAACTATAAACTTTCAGATCTGTAGAAGTATATTATTATCATATCAGTCACACAATCTAGTATAAAAACCTGCAAGTAAACACTGATGCCAATTAGGGAATGGAGGAAAGAGCAAAGCACTGTGCCTGTTCTTTCAATGAAAAATAAAGTATGTGATTATTGTCCTATGAACTATGGTTTAGAGACAGTGGAGGACATTTGGTTCCTGGTGGAAAAGAATATAACATGACAGCTACTATTTTTAGTTCTGTTTAAGAATGTTAATTGAAATCTAAACTAGCAATAGGAACCCTAGGCTTTAACAGACTAAGACAAATATAAGATGTGGTGTCAAAGTATAAAGGCTAGACCCAGCATAATGTGGAGGAAGAGAAAGTGACAGTGTATAATTATTATTCCCAAGAGAAAAAAAAATGAAAACCCACTTCTTCAATACATATTTCAGTAATGAACACTAAGAACAGGTCTGGAAAAAAAATAATTCACAGTATCTTGGCTACTGAAGCAGATAAAAGTTTATAACACACGTGTCTCTGGATTCATAGTGTAAAAATAAAAACAGGGCACTGTTATCCAGAAATCCCAAGTTATTTCTGGTTCTACCACTGTTTTGATATGTGAACTTCATTAAGCAACTGAAGCCTAGATCCAAAGAAAAACTTGGATACTGAAAAAGTAGATACCTGACCCTAAATTAGAAGAAAAGAAAACCCCTTCCAGACAGACATATAAGTAACTTGCAGGGAGAGAGCGGGACACCAGGTGAGGAGACAACCAAAACCAGCAGCCCACAGAGAATGACGTAGGTGAAAGCAGCTAAACAGAGAGGAGCTGCTAAACCCATAGTAAATCATTACTCCTGCCTCCTCTTTGGTTATTTCAAATCTGGCTCTCCAGGACTCTGTCCTGATTACTTGCTTTCTACAACTGCTTAGGTGCATTATTTTAATTTTAAAGGACTGCTAGAGGAACATAGGATGGAGGTAACGGTTGCAACATGTGCAGCAGCCAAATGATTACAGCAATCATGAAAAGTGTCCCATTTAAATGGCTTCCACAGCCCCAGACTAGCCAGCTTGCTGTGCTGGTTTTGGCTGGGATAGAATTAATTTTCTTCCTAGTAGCTAGTATGCGGCTATGTTTTGGATTTGTGCTGGAAACAGTGTTGATAACAGGGGGATGTTTCAGTTACTACTGAGCAGTGCTTACACAGACTCAGGGCCTTTTCTGCTCCTCACACCAACCCACCAAGAAGGCGGCTGTGGGTGCACAAGAAGTTGGGAGAGGACACAGCCAGGACAGCTGGTCCCAACTGACCAAAGGGATATTCCATACTGTGTGACATCATGCTCCACGATAAAACTAGGGAGAAGGTTGTTGGGGGAGACACTGCTCAGGGTCTGGCTGGGCATCTGTCCATTGTTGGGAAGCAATTGTTTTCATTTGCATCACTTGTCTTTCTTGGGTTTTATTTATCTCTGTTATTGTCCTTTTCACTACAACATCATTATTATTATAATTATTATTATTATTATTATTCCAACTCTTAAAATGGTTTTTTCTTATCCCATGAATTTTCTCAGCTTTACCCTTCCAATTCTCTTCCCCCATCCCGCTGTAGGGGGAAGTGAGCAAATGGCTGTATGGTGCTTAGTTGCTACCTGTGGTTAAATCATGACGTTTTCATATCTGGTCTCCCCTCTTTTTAGCTCTTCAAAAAACCCACTAATGTATAGTTGAGGTTAGCAGCCATTCCTCTTGTTTAAATTGGCCAGTCTTTAGAAAGGACTGCAAAATTAATTGAACCAGAAAGACAGAAGAAATACAAGTACAACTCTGTGGACCAGTGATGAATGGCAGTTATCCAGGAAGCAGTAGTCTGGATTCCAGTTTTTGAGTACATCATTTTATGTACTGAAATATGAATTATCTTGTGTGCTGTAATTTCTTAGCTGGTATTTCATTTAGTACTCAGATTTTGTGTAGTCTTAACACCATGTGGTTTTTGATGCCAAGACCCTCCTTCCTGCCTCTGGCAATTAGCATTGGTGTTCACTGGCGACAAGTTCAGAACTGGAAGGTTTGTTTCTGCGTGAGGATAGAGTAAACTATTAATTGCAGAAATTTAAGACTAGTGTTAGCTTCTGTTGATACCAGGCTGAGCTGAAGGGAGCATGAACAGGTTTTCAAGCTAACCGTAGTTTTCCACAACATGTTGTATTATTGACCAGTGGTTTATCACATAATAATTTAACAGAAAGACCATTTTAAAAGAACTGCTCTAATTCACATTAAAATACTTTGTGGCCACTTCTCATTAAAGCCAATGAGAGTTTTTCTATATATACAAATATACATATAAATATCTTTTAACTCAAACAATACAATGTCTAGTATTTTAAACAAGAGCCAGAAACCTTGCTCTAAAAGTAATTATCTCAAAAACAACTGACCATCTTAAGATGTTTTAATGCTGAATTTTGTGAAGGAGATTTAGACTCCAGCCAAGTGAAATCTGAAGTGGAGTTTAGGTTGCAGAGAGATTGGTCCACTGAGAAAGATTATGCAACAAAACCACCATATAGATGACCAGTTTCTGAACTTCATTGTTTTTTTTCACCTTAAGAGAGATTTAAGATTACTAATATTACACTGAATTACCAAAGTGGGATATTTATAAAGCATGTATATGACTGGTTTTAATATTGGCACTTCAATTTTGGTGTTTCCTTGCAAAACTTCTGTATTACCAGTTTATAGTGCAGCCCAACAATTTCATAGTGCAAAGCAATCACAGAAAATGGTATATTTCTTGTTAAAATCTTTTTGAAAGATTAAAAATAGTTTTATTTGTTACAGACAAAATAAAGGTGAACAGAGTGAGGATAATATTTAGTTCTGCAGATTATATCAGATTATTTTATACCATTGGTTTTGCTACATAGCAATATGTAGGCTAGGGAATAAAACCACGAGTCAAATCTATTCTGTTTCACCACACAGTTTCCTGTTCCTGAAATACAAATCCATTTTTTCTTTAAAATTTATGTGCACTGCATATTCTCATGTTTCTGCAAGAAGACAAAGAACAATACACTTATTGCTCTGTGTCAGTCTCTTATTTCTTTTAACTCATGATGATGGATATTATCACAAAATTCGGGCATCACGTTAGCTATCTGACTTCCTAAGTATGTATATATAACAATAGATACCCACATAGCTGCATCAAATATTCAAAAACACATAAAGACAAATATCATAAAAATTGCAACAATATAGTAAATACACCCTATTTTTATTGCATGTATACATTTCTGCTATTTCAGAAGTCATATTCTTTAAGAAGACACTGAATAACGTAATGCAGTAGTGGAATTTTCGGAATTAGTGTATTTAAAAGTATCATCATCGGAACTATGTGAAAGCGATCATAATAATTGGAATCACCGATGTGAGAGTTTCTAGTGTTTTGCATTATTCTTCGAATAATGTTAGCACTGGAAGGCCCTAACCAGGAGTGGGCCTTATTATGCTAGTCAGTGTTCATACAAATAACAAGAGATAGTCCTTACCGTAAGAGGTACACAGTAAACACATAGGTCAGAAGGAAAAAGAGGTAACAGAGGTGGTAAACTATTTGCTAAGGGATTGAATGGGAAGGGGAGAAATTCCAAGTTTAGTATGCAGCCTGTCCACAATGTATGGGATCCTGCCCTTCATAGCAACAGTTCCTCTTTGAATAATATATTTTTCCATATGCTTTTTAGCATGCCTGACAGTGCAGATAGCATTCCTGGATAGAAGTGAGCATGGAGCCAGCAGCTATGCACAAAATAGGCTAGATGAAAATTAGATATTTTGATTTGCACACAATATCAAGGGTTTTACAGAAATATGAAACCAATTCCAGATATTTAAAAAGTACACTGAAATTACCAGGAGTCTTTGAGAGACAGTGTTTAAGAAAATTATGCATAATTAAAAGATGAGAAGTATAAGGTGAATACCTGATTTGAAGCTGTCTATCCACCTGATTCAGGGCCTTAACTAGTAGGCTGTGGCCTCTGTCTCAGAGAATAATAGCTTATGATGAGTAAAGCAAGTGCTGTAGAAGAGACCAAGTGTGCTTTTTTGGCAGATTTAAGTCCCTGTTCTAAGTCAGGTAGAGCAGAATCTGGAATCTAATTGCCCCAGGTAAGCACCATATACTTTATTGGATATTCTGTGTTTCTATGGTATTTTAACTATAAATTGCATCTTTGAGAGAAAGAAAGCATCATCAAAATGTAGTAGGCTTATGGAAATATTAGGATAATCTATATTTGCCTATGCAAAAACTCCCTTTTGTAAATCAGATCCTCTCAACGCATCTCTATGGAGGTTTATTTTCAGATAATTGGTCTGTCTTGACCTCCCCAACACCAGCCCCCTGAAGATTCACCTGGCACAGTATTTTCCTTTTCTCTTATCACTTCTTCTGTGGGTGTTCTTATATTAGAGACAAATAAAATGCTGTATTTCTTATCTCTTACTCTTTATACTACAATAAGTGCCCCTCCCAGTTTATGCAGGCTAACTTTAAAATGAGATTGGAAAAAAATCTATTGTATAATCAGAAAGATGGTGCTTATGACAGCAGAGGTGCATAAAAATGAAGAGATTCTCAAAGCAGTGACAGAGATGGAGTATATCCCACTTCAAACAAAGGTGAAAAGTTTAAGCATTTCCTGAAATGATGCCAAAAAGAAATGCTTCAAATGAATGAGAAGTTTCTTATCCATTTGCACGTTGCTTGGGTAGCAACACTATTGTTGACGTGAAAGAAAGCTCAGATCTCTCCCTCTTAACACTGCGGGTCATGAGAACTATTTTGTGAGTAAGTGCCGGTCACTGGTCATTCTGAAGGTTTTTTCCTCCAAAAGGTCTTCTAATACAGGTTCAGAACAACATACAGTTATCTCCAGAAGTTTATGTGCTCAGGGTGCTTTGTGGACAGTTGTAAAGAGAAAATCCATAGACCAGGAGCAAAATACGCTAAATAAAATTTAAATTCAAGAGCCAATTTTAAGAAGTTTTTTGGCACTGACTGTTGTTATCGTAATCTGGATCACCTTATCAAGAATTTTATTTGTGTTAGGAAAATAGTATAACGAAGAACTATAAAGCCCTTACTTATAAAAATTGCAAGTATTAGCAAGATATAGGCAGTATATGGTCTGCTAATATATGAGTATTTGTGTCAGTTTTAGTTAGATAATTTTCTGTAACCAAGCATAAAAAATAGATGCATTTTGGTTTTAGTGTTCTTGATGACAATGTATGAGAGTGAAAGTGAATGTAATAGTTTATATAAAACAAGTCACTGAAAAGATCAACAGGGTAGAGAATAAGAGCTCTTTAGATTACTTAGGAAACTTTATTATCTGCTCAGGAATATGATAACCCTGCACCTGTGCACTGCAGTTATTTACACCGAAAGTGAGCAAAAATTGAGTCAAATATTGCATGAACTGACTCAAACCATTAAAAAGGCTCAAACAAACCCAAAATCTGGCAGGTCAAAAGACCTTTGTTAACCATAGGCAAACAATGCTCTCATTTTTAGATCATTCTCAGTATCACAAAACTCCAAATGCTCTGACTTTTGTTGGGCTCGAATGACTGTACAATTACTTGGGTACATACCTAACCTTATCTGAATGATCAGAAAATCTCATGTTTACAAATGGAAATATCAAAAGACAACGACAGCCACTTAGGACATTGAATCCCATGAGAACCAGGAAATGCATGAAATTAAAATAAAGGCACAAAGGAGAAATAGTTCAGTTTTGTTTGGTTGGGGTTTTTTTTAATGAGAATGGTATGAGTCTATGACAAACATTCTCATTTGCTCTTCTGTTAATCCAAATAATTTACCTACCTTCCTACCTTGCTAAATGATTTTACTAAAATCTTGGGATGATTACTGAAAAAGTAAAGATGAACAAACAAAAGAATAAATTTGTTTGAATTATTTCATTATGGATTTATACGTTTACAACACTTTCTGAGATTGCTGTAATGATTTATATGCCCATCAGTTTAATTGCTGCCTAATACACATCTTCGTCGCATCAGTGTTTGTTTCAGCACTTTCTTATCGCATTTACTGTCCAAAAGGAAAGTTGATGTAATACTCTAAGTGAAACAGAAAACAAGAAAGCTGCTGAAGCCATTTTCTGTAGCTGCATACTTGCTATCATTTAAAAAATGACAACGATCTGATCTGAATTGTTTCCCATTGCTTTACAAAACAGATATTTTATAAAGATAGGCTGTTTTGAAATACCGATGGAAGCTTTCTGAACATGGATATTTTAATGATTAGGAGGATCCTTTATTCTTCCTTTGTTTTTTCTGCTAAATAGGTTTTTAGAGCTCTGTAGTCCATAAATACCATAAACATGCAGTTAACACAATCTTTGAAAAAAGGACTAGTTGACTTTTACTGTCTCTGTTGCTTTGATAAAGACAGTATAATGCCACAAAAGCTATAGCTGTAGCCAGAAATTACATACAAGTATTTAATTATTTTATTGCTAGGAAAATAAATTTAAAAATATATGGAGACAATTTCTTTTTTTTGTCATGAGGTATTTCTCCATATTCTCACTTTTAAATGTCTGATACCCTTTACATGAATGGCTGGAATTTGAAGAGCACCCAAAACTTCAGGAAACTGCCAGGTTTTTAAAATGTCAATCTTAAATACTTTTCATTCTTCATCAGTCACTAAGTACAAAATTTTTTCATCTTCTGCTAATATAATTTTAGACAGACTATTATTGGACCTGTTGTGTATGTGTATGCACCATCTTCTTTTATTCCATTTTAGAAACATTTTAAAAAAGGTTATCTTTAACTAATGCCCTTTGCAAAATCGTAGAAGCAATGCATGAAATTTCACCCAGAACTCCCTCCCTCATCTTTCTCTGGGCCTTCTGTCAAGAAAAAAACAAAGATAAGATGGAGCAGAATGGTTTTTATCTGCCTGCAGACATTGCCCTTGACATGCCAGTCTCAAACTTGCCTAATAGGTAGGGTGTTATATTCTAAAAGAAGTCTTTTGAGGTTAAAATTAATGCACAATTATTTAGAAGACATTAGAAGGTATCACAGTTGCTGGAAATAACACTTCATTTTGGATAAAATCCAGATTTAAATAAGCATCTACAGTACACATCTGTCACCATTATGTGGCAACTGCTCTATCTTGCAGTTTAGTACAGTGGTTGACAGAACTGAGACATACTGCAGTAGTTATCTTTTAAAACATTAATATTGGAGAAGATTGTGTGCTTTGCTCTACAGAAATGCAAGAGAGAGGGGAGAAATATTTCTCTATTCTACAGTATAGCTGGGCAGGTAGCAGAAAGCAGAAAGAGTACAGGAGCATTTCTAGAGCACTTAACTGTTCAGACTCTCTCAGTGGCTTGTGACAAGTCAGCATAATTAGGTATGTCAATGTGCAATAAAGGACATTAAAACCCACAGCACTTGCCACCCCAACACACAGGGTCCTGGTTAATTCAATTCTTGGGATTTTTCCACATCAAAAAGCGAAGAATTCATTCTCTAAAAGCGAATGTTAATGGGACAGCTTCCTTGTTAGCTCTCCTTCTCAGTAAATCCATTCTTGACTGTTCTTAAAATGGATTATCAGGGGACCTAAAAAGTGATCCACTCAGGTAAATGATGGTGACACTTTTGCTATCATTTTGAAGGGCATATAAAAATCTCTGTGGGGATAAGAAAAGCTCAGCTTGTGAAATATGCAAGAGGGTTAAATATTTGTACTGTCTCTGTATTTCTCTACATGCAAAGTGAGCAGTTTTCTGTTTGGACACGTCAATACTAAAACTTAACCAGTTTCTCCAGCAATCTTTGAGCCTAGTCCCAGTGGACAGCTGAAGGGCAAAACTGTAGAAAACTTCTTCTGATGCAGCTTTAAAAAATACATTTTTTAAAAGTGTTTCTGGTTTGTGATTTTGTTTGTGGTGAATGGGCAAAAAAACCCACCTGCACTAATCTGTATGCACTCAAAGGAAAACATAATGATAATTCTGCTAATGTCAGCTTACAGTAGTCTTCTTTCCAAGAAAACTAAGGGGTCTTCCTCTCCACCAGGAGCTGTCTAATTATGTAAAGGAAAAGTGATTAACTGATTATGATGAATAAATTAATCTCTGAGGACTTGTATGTATTCAGACATTTCTAATTAGTATGGTTTTCATGAAGAAATTCAAGGCAGTCCTCTGTTCCTATTAGTAACGATTAACAGAACAATAAGTAATTTTTGGCAGCTCCTTGCAAAGTTATGAGAATTAACATGGGAGAGCTGGATTAAGGATTTGTGAAAAAATTGTCACTGATTAATGATGTGAGACTGACAAGTACCACAGACCTCCCTGCAAAAGCACCCATATCTAATGATTTCAGTAAGCAACAATGAAGCAGGTAAGATACAGGGGTTTCCTGTCAACTGTGCCAGGAATGTTGATTCATAGAATCATAGAATCATAGGGTTGGAAGGGACCTTAGTAGATCATCTAGTCCAACCCCCCTGCCAGAGCAGGGCCACCTTAGAGCAGGTTGCACAGGAACGCGTCCANACAGACCTCCCTGCAAAAGCACCCATATCTAATGATTTCAGTAAGCAACAATGAAGCAGGTAAGATACAGGGGTTTCCTGTCAACTGTGCCAGGAATGTTGATTCCCTTTTCAAGTTCCCTGCTCCTTACTTTTTTCCTAATGAGGGTCATCAGTTATTGCATGCAAGAACAGTACAATTCTGTTCCTGCATCTCAGGGTATTTCACAATGCTTTTTGAAGCTCATTTTATTTACACATTTAAAACAAAAATCAGTGTTTAACAGCAATAATTTGAATTTTGAGTACTTTATCATGGTCATAAGGAGACAGATCTGAGCAGATTAGTTATCATAGCTGTGAAATGGCTGTGAAAAAACAGGTATAATTCCAGGATACACAGAGAAAGCTATTTCTGCCAAACAAACACATCTCTACACAACGCACTCATTCACAGTATTCTGAAAGTATTCATAATATCAGTGAAGAAACATGACTTTAAACTAAAACAGGCATAAAGAAGAACTAATAGTTGCCTGGGGAAAAAGAGAACCCATGAGAGGAGATTGATGGCATGTCTATCCAGTAAAATGAAGTACAATGGAACCAGTCTCTGTCTGTCTCTAGTCAGGCTGATACTTCTACACATCATGATGCAGATCCATCGAAGGATAATAACTTGGATGTTAAAAAGTAATATAATATGGTATTTTATCTGAGCTAGGTAGCCCTCCTCTGAAAAGGCTCTGTTAACGCCTGCAGAGCACAGTGTGGCTACACAGGTTCCAGTTTGGGGGCGAATGCAAACAGTATCTGCTCAGGGGCTCCACGGTACCCTGCAAGTGATGCACTGGACTGTGGCATCACACCCGACTTCGTGAAAGGAATGGGGAATTGTGGTGCAATTGCTCTGAAGGAGTACACTAGGAAGGTATATGGGAGGAAAGGAGCTATTTCCACTAAATGATGTTAGCAAGAGATAAATAAGGAGGCCTCGAGCCTTCTCATTTTCGATTTGTTTCCTACTAGGAGTAGTAAAGGACAAATATCTACGTTTCAGAGGGAACATGATCCATTTAGAAATGGAATTAGATCACATTAATGATTGAAATGACAGGCTACATAGGATGATCTGGGGTATTTCTTTTAAGTCCTTCACTGACTACTTAATAGTATGTGCCATTAGTGGAAGTCAGCTATGGGCAGAAACCTACAATATATGCTTTTCTAAACCCTTGAAACAGGCCAAAATGTATGGTGTATGCCAGCCTTTTGGTATCAGTTATAGTCCCATGAATGCATTTTGAGTAATACAAACATGCTAAACAGAAACCTGTGTTTCCAAATTAGCAAAAATGTTGGTTCATAAGGGCAGATTTTCACTTCCCTCCCCCCTTCTCATGAGAATAGATGGACAGTTCATGACAAGCACATATTTTTAAAATGCTGCAACCAATTTGAAATATTTGTAATCCTGAAAAAATCTAAATTAAGAAGAGAATTAAAGGATAACACTAGTCAGGTAACTTAATTGCCATAAAGGTGTTGGTCAACTCTAGTTTAGAGAATGGCTCGTCAACATTTGGGTGACATCCAGAATTACAACAAAATTCATCACTATGCTCAGTACTTGATCTGTGTTCTCTTTGTCTGTCCTTTCTGTCTCATTTTGCCTTGGATGAAAAATGAGCAAATTGTGTCTATATATTTATTTATTTTAATAAGCAATGGGGAGAGAGTTGTGAACACCTGTTTTTCCTTATACGTAACTTTCCTTCCTCACTTCTCACCTACACATACAAAAGCTTTTTCATTTAAAGAAGTCTGAACGCAATGCGGTGGAAGACAATGTTGTCAAAGCAGAAGCCATGTAGAAATGCTAGCAAGTGAAAAAGCATACCTACTCGAAGTTACATCTCCTTTCCCCCTGCATCCCACAGTCAGCAGGACTGTGGTTAATCCCTCTATTTCCTCAACAATAGCCTTTTTCACTGTAACCAACCATGATGTCACAAAGCGTGGATTATGACTTCAAGTGGGGAATAAAGAGTGGGAGTAGCTGGATTCTTCTAAAACAAAGACCTTGTTCTCATGCAAATGCCTTTAGTTATGAAGAAAAAGGAAACATCATATGCAAAGGGATTTATTTCTAAAGAGATTATTTTTCAAAGTTTTATGTGAGGCAAGAGCTGCTTTACAAAGTGTACTAGAATATTACAGCTCTGTAGTAGTGAGTGGCATTGTTTCAATATCCATTGCTGAAAATCCACAGTCCAAGCAGAAATCTGTCTTGCATGAATGATTGGTACTGAATAAGTGGTCAAGACAGAGGGCCCCTCTATTTGTATGTGAAATGTTTTTGTTCAGAGCCTTTCGTTTCAAGAATTTGTTATTTTCCAGAATAAACTATTCTTTCTGTTGAAATTGCTCATACATATTCTTACACTAAAGGCGATTGTGTGTGCTTGCGTGCTTATGTATATGTAAATGTTGGCAAAATTTTTATTCACTCATTTATAAATTTATTGAAGCAGGATGAAGTAGCGTTCTCATTTGCTGTCATTTTGAGGACACTTAATTTGCACTCAAATGCCTCAAAAATGACTTCACTTGAAATCTACAAGGCTGGAATGAATTCAGCTTCAAAACAATGTACTAAGAGAAAAATAAAGATCTGAGCATTTAAGCACACAGTGACAAAGCATTGTTAGTGAGGAAACTGTAATATTTCCCAAAATTAGGTTTGCTGCAAGTACATATTTATAAATGGCCTGCTTTTAAATTTTGCCATACAAGAGTGTTGTTCCTCTTTAATTAGGAAGTCTAGAAATGTATTTACTACAAACTATACAACTCTCATTTGCACTAAGCAAATTCCTTTACCTTGCTCTGACCCAACCCCAATAGTTATACAGCACCTTTATCTTTTTCAAGTAGGGCATGGGGTCCTGAGCATAATGTAGTAAATCAGCAACTCATGTTAAAGCACTGGCCGATCTCTTTTCTTCCCTACAGATCATCTTAACAAAGTGAAAACAGAAGCCCGTCAAGCAAACAGCTTTCACTCCTTCCTAGCTTCAACACTGTATTTTCATGAGCTCCTTTAAGCCATTGACTCCACTGATTTCAACAAACAGTGGATGAGACATTAAGACTGAAGAAATATGCAAATAAACACTGAGGAGATGTCTATAGTGGCACTGACAGTACAGAACAAGAGACAGCCCGCTCCGCTGTGATGTATTCAGAAAGCTTACTGGGCCAGCATTGTGGGAAATGGTGGAGTTCTTTAGGATTCCGCTTTTATTTTAATATTGGTATTTTAATACACATAAAATTAGTAAATTACTATTATTAGTAAAATTAGTATTATTAGTAAAATTAGTATTTGAATACACAGAAGACTGAAAATGGGCAGCGCTTCTGACAAATAGTGAACTTAAAGCCTGCCCATCCTATCATAATATACCTTTTGTCCCTGGCTTCAGTGGACTCTTAGTTAGAAAAACTAGAGAGTAATCCATATTTTTCTTTAAACTGAGGATTTAATTAAAAACTAAAGATCATAGACAAAAAGCTTCATATTTTGGCTCTCATTGAATAGTATGCAGACTGCACAGATAAACATATCTGATTGAGAAACATCAAACTGTATCACCACAAGTTGCACTTCATATCACTGATTGGGGATTTTTTACTATTTAGTTTTACAGTAATAGTAGAAAAATATTTTAAGAACTATAATTAAACTATATTTTCTTTTGTCTAGAGAAAACACCTATATCATTTACACTGAGAATAAATTTTGCCTTTCCATCAGTAATAAATATTTTAGGGATGCAGTGTTCATTGACGAAAAAAGTACGGGTAGTCCATTTAATGCTGTGTTGAAACCCATAACATTATATTTTTTCACAGGGAACTATCATGCCCAGTAAATAAACTAGCCTGCAAAAATAGGTGTTCTACCCTTAATACCAACAAGATGTATCTTTGTCAGCATCAGCGAGGACAGAGCAAACAGAGTGCCGACATTCCACTTCTTATCAGTTATTGAAAATAGACACTTTAATGGGTATAGCACTCAGCAGACCTCAAGACTTTCGTTTTATAGCTTTGAATTGCCACCCTATAATTCAGTACTATTAGCCTCCACCTCTTTCATTTTATCATCCACAGGTGAATACATTTTTTGAAAACATGATTTCTAGATGCTTTATGCAAGTTTAAACTGTCAAAAATACAAAGGAAGAGAGAAATATATGACAGTTATGCAAGTGAAAGGACATTTGTAAAAGTGATTTATACTTCCACTAAATAACAAAGAAGTCCTACCTAAAGGGCAAATCCCTCAGTCCTTAGAAAAAGAAAGGCTTTTTGAACATATTACAAGTTTTATCTAACTCCTAAAGCCCTGATTCAGCAAAGTGATTAAGCATATGCCTAAATGTAAACATAATAATAGTCTCTGTATTTCTTGGGAGAATTTGCGATTAAGTGGCACATATCTGTAAATACTGCATTAAACCCAGACTTAGATGAAAGTATCGTTTTTTACATTATTGGTGGGGTTTCGATATGGTTTTTTTTAGAAGAGATTTGGTAGTATGAGCTTGCTATTACCAGCAATAAATAGCAACTAACCAGCTGAAGGCTGACAGCAACTGAGTGGCAGACCCACCAAAGGGTCTGCCTTCTGTAGTCTGCTCATGGTGACTACGGGATGATTACCACCAAAGAAATGGTTTGCTGTTTGTTAAAATAATATGAGAACGTATGAGCCAGTATCTTACATAACAGCTATCCTCAGACTTCGAATTTAGCTCAGGTGATCAGACACAGCTGAGATATATTGGAAAGACTAAAATCAAACATCTATGCCATGTCAAGCATTATGTGAAATTTAAACAAACAGTGTCATCACATTGGAGCTCTTGATATTAGTATTGATATTTTTGAATTATCTGTTCACAGCCACTACAAAACAGAAGTCCTGCCTTGCCTACAGTCAAAACATCAGAAAAAACCCAACAAATATTGAGAACAAATATGGGAGGGAATCCATAAAGGAGAAGATGAAAGATGAGAGATAACCAGTGGTTTGGTTGGCTTTTCTGAATTTTAAGTATATGTGCCTACTTATACACACAAGTGTCTGTACATATTTAAGCACATATTCTCATTTTTTAAATAAAATACTTATTAAAGTTATCTCTGCACCATGATCCAAGCACCAAAAATGGTTTCTATAGCTGTGTTTTTCTAATGGTTCGAAAATAACTTTAAAAAAGCATAATAAATGATCCCAGCAGGTAGCACATTACTGAAGTGTTTGTGACTTGATGCTCAACCAGTGAAGGTACAGTACAATGGGTTATTGATGGACACACATGTGGGAACCACAGGAGTGCCAAGAGAACTCATTGTTATCAGCACTGCATAATATAATGCTGAATGAATTAACTGTGGTGATTGCTTAAAATGTACCTTTTTGTGTAATAGCCCTAATTATCAGCAACCCTTTACAATGAGTGGATAATCGTTTTTAATTCCTTCAGCATTCATTGTAGTAACATTAATCATGATGAGCTCATTTGGTTTTAATGTGAATATAATATGTGATACCACAGGAATTCTGCAGTATATAATGCCTGCTTACTCCACAGGGTTATAACGAATGCCCTTCATACACAATGAATGTTGGCTGGTATACAGCCCAGGGCACTGCTCAGTTCAGCTGTCTTTGGAAACACCTATCCAATGAAGTACAAGTCACCAACAAAGCTGTGTTGGTCCAAACTGAAACCTGAGGGGTTCCAGAGCTCTATTCTGCAGCAGCTCAGTAGCGACATTGAGACGCTCAGTGAGATGATCCAGGGGAAAAACTAAGTCAGATCAGTTGTGACTCAGTAAACCAAGTCAGCCCTGTATGTATAAAGTCTGTGCATCTCTGCATCAATTTACCCTGGTAACGCATCGAGACAAAAATCCTCACTGGCAGGTAAACTGAGTCAGCAGTTTCTAGGTGAGTCTTTTGTAATTATTAATCCACTGGATAGCCAGCATACATCATTTTCTAAGACAGCATATCCATAAGGAGATTGGTACATCCTAAATGGAATTTTTTACTTATAGTTGGCTTGATACACTTCTTATAACTTTAATTCTGTGGATTGATAGAAACTGGCAAAGACTGATTAATTGCTTTACCTGTTGTAAATGGTGTCTGGTTTGGTGAGTGTCTTGGAATAAGTGTCATAGAATAAATAAAATTTAAAAAGTGGTGCCAAACATTACAGTACTTGCTTACCTCGCCAAAGATACTTCTCTGGGGCACAACTGGCGTCTGGTTTTGTATTACCTGGGATTTGGGGAAGAAGCAGTCATTCACTGTTGATCTGTGCCAGTTGTACTAACTAGTACACCGTGAAGATTCAAATTTCCACCTGTACTCTTAAGGTATTACACATTTCTGGTGGCTCTTGGAGCCATAAACTTTCAGTCACAATTCAGTTGTGCATAAGCATGCAAAGAGGCACAAATATAGAGTTTATGTGAATATAGAATGAGTTCGATATGATTATTTCTATGCACAGATTAAAAATAAGCTTGCATGAGCATTCAAGAAATCCAACTCAATTTTAGTCAGTCCTAAGAGAACAGAAATTTAAAGCTTCATTTTTGAAAGTCATAAGATAGACTCTGCAGATTTTCTAAAGTAACAGTGCTGGCTCAGATTTTTCTGAACTGTGACAGTGCAAACTGCTGACAGCTTTTTCTTCTTGTAATTGTTTATTTTTTAAGCTGTTTCTGGTGAGTGGGCATCAAACCCGTGGTGCTGTGACAATTTATTCTAATGGAGGATGTGGTCCCTGATAGGTTTAGAGGCTCTACAAAAATCTATACAGCCATACTATTTACCCATTTATAAATAGCTTGTGTTGGCAGTAATGAATTTAGAGGTTTCTGCAACAGCTTTTTCATTATGAGACACTTCTGCAATGTTTGCAAATACCTCGACACAAAAATTCAAGAAGTAATTCTATTTCTAAGCTTCCTTATCTTTTCTATTTTATCTTTTAAGGAACTTAGGACCAGGATTATCTTCATATTATACCTTGTACAAAGCTGAACACCTTATTGATGTTAAAAATGAAACTATCAAGGAGAAACTAGCTGTTTAAGGGCTTTGCTGTTCTCTTTGCTTCTGCTCTTGAGAGTGAATGCTCTTTTAGTGCTCTTTTAGTGCTTTTTTAAGGAATCATGTTATGTGAATGTATGCAGCAGTGCCATAATGGAATTTCAAAAGAAAAGTGGAGTGCTACATGTTTGATTAGATCCCCCAGATACTCAGGACTGACCTATAGGGTACAAGATACAGGTGAAGTGTCTTAGACTGCCACTCAGACCACAAAAAGCCCAAGTTAGCTTGTGAACAATACATATATGAGTGGATCTTCATAGAAGCTCTAAGATCGTTTGAACTCTTAGACTATTCAGGCAGGAGAATGTTTGATTACAATAAAGTATTCAGTTGTAATTTTATAATTGCCTTTAAAATGGAGTACTGAAATTACCCTTTTGGATATAAACCAGCCTTTAAACTTGGGGTTTTTTCCACACATCTTTGAAAATTACATTATTAAAACATAGTACACAGTTGTATCTTTCAAAATAGAACCATACATTCCATTTCTATTGAATTTCAAAAAGTACTACAAAGTTTCCCTTAAATTCTTTCCCCCACCCCCAATAATATTGTTAAAAACTAAGCCTTCTTACATAAGGGAAGTAAAATTCATACAATCATTTTATCCCTGATAAAGTCACTCACTTTTTCTTTTCTTTTCTTTTGTTTTCTTTTCTTTTCTTTTTTTTCATGGAAAAAGCTAGTGCTCTATCAGATTGTAAAATGCAGAATAAAATAAAAAAACCCAAACTTTATGAAAATATAGTCTGGGAATGGGAAATAAGATTAGAGGTGACATATTGTTATCAGCCATGAGGTCTTCTCCAGGCTGTAAGGAGGAAAAAACCAGCTATTGTGTTTCAGCCATCATATCAGGCCTCTATTTGTTATGGAATTCAAAAATAATTGTCACCTTAGGGCTGCATACAGCAGTATGAATTAAATGTGGGTAGCTACGAACTCTGTTTTTTTGGTCAACTTACAGCTTCTGTAGCTTGTTGCCCAAAAGGAAGCTCATGGTCAAACAAATTCACATGAGATATTCTTGCTTTTTAGCTCAATAAAAAGATTTTTAAGAAATCTGTTGCCATTACAACCCCTGGTAAATGAACCATGCCAGCATTCAATTATTTGAATTTGAACTCCTGCTTAACTTAGTGCACATTAAAAGCTAACCTTTTTTTTTTCTTTTTTTTCAGTTTTTGTCACCAACTGTAATCAAATCAGGACTGTAGCTTTCAATTACGCTTGTCCAAGATTTAAGCTCTTGAGTCTTTTGTGAAGACTTACTGCTGAGTGCAAAATTTGAGATAAGTTGCAAATGTTTAGACATGATGACAGCTCACAGGTCTGACTGAGTACTAAAAAAGGATAAATATAAGGTGTTTTTAAAGGCTTTTTGGACAGCAGCCCAAAGAACCTTTTAAGAATGTTTTGAGCCATTTCTTAATGAGGAAATCACCAAATTAGCAAGATTCTTCTAGTATTTGAAGGAGAGATGGAACAGCCTAGTTAAACAACTCAGCTAATGTTTTATGCTTTTTTTACATCAGAAATGTATGGAATGTATGGCAGGTAGACACCTGATAAAATCTCTATTAGAAGTCTGTCAGGAGTCTAAAATAAGGAGCAATTATGCATACATTCAGATCTGGTGCAGAAAAACCACCCAGAAAACTGTTGAGAAAGTTAATCATGCCTTCATACTAAATCTATCATGAACCAGAGAATATGTTAATAGCACCCACAGCTGCCATAACAGGTCCAGCCACCTCCTGAAATAAAACAGTGTGAGTTGCATCAGCTTCAGTTTAGGAGCCATGTCTCTGTAGTCAGAGATAAATGGGCATTTCTAAGTAGGCACACAGACTGGGGGTGGGGGAATCATTCTCATTCAGAAGACAGAATTTTAATTAGCAGTAGAAGCAGGAATGTTCACATGCAGATATGAATCAAGGTTAGGTGTAGAACTGGGCCTTACTTTGATATTAACAGAGTGCAATTAGTTTTTTGAGACTGAAAGATGTTTGAATTTTTTGTATCCTCTGAAGCAGAGTGAAAGCCTACAAATACAGAATCAAACCACTTGTGAAAGTATTGTATCAGTCAGATACCACAATTCCCAAAAGTACTCTGGAACTACTGTAGTAAGAAAAATATGATCTGAAGCTGCGGATTTAAATCCAGCACAGTTTTCCAGTTTGGAAACTCATTTTTCCACCTCTCTTTTTTTTTCAAAAAGCTCTGTGTCTTGAATTCAAACACTACTCTTTTTAATAACATCTCTCTCTTAATCCTCATATGCAGATAATACTCAAATCTGTGGTTTTGCTGNTTATTCATAATTTATCCTGAAATGGCCAAATTTAGCTCTACCGTAACTGACAGCAGTATGAGGAACACAAAGTTCTCTACTTACAAATAAAAAAATTCATTGAGGTCAAGAGGGACCAAACACAGTTTTACCCTTTGATCATGGCTAGTTTCAAAAGGTTTCATTATTCATTACCTTTATTTGGATCACTTTTTAGTGCACTTTTAAAGCAGTCTAAACTGCTTCATATAAAGCAAGTTAAAATTGGTATCTCATTGAAATTACCATAAAATTTTAATTTACACTTAAATTACCAAGAACAAAGCTTAAGTCCTCAAGTTCTGATCTTATAGAAATCAATGATAAAATTGTCAAGGATATATAAAAAAACCAGGATCACGTCTTATGAATTTGTCAGTTACATGTCTTTAAAAGAGAAGCTTGCAGGGCTGTAGATATTTTTCCATGATACAATTTAAGAAGATCAGATAGTGGGTATCCAAGAGAATAATATGACTTTGTCACTAAAGAAAATTTTCCTAGGCTACAGTACAGATGCTTGGGTACCCCTGATCATCAAAGGAGCAGGTCAGGGCAATGTCAGGGCTGGGGGGGAGGCGGGGGNATAACAGGTACTGACCCAGCCACCTCCTGAAATAAAACAGTGTGAGTTGCATCAGCTTCAGTTTAGGAGCCATGTCTCTGTAGTCAGAGATAAATGGGCATTTCTAAGTAGGCACACAGACTGGGGGTGGGGGAATCATTCTCATTCAGAAGACAGAATTTTAATTAGCAGTAGAAGCAGGAATGTTCACATGCAGATATGCATCAAGGTTAGGTGTAGAACTGGGCCTTACTTTGATATTAACAGAGTGCAATTAGTTTTTTGAGACTGAAAGATGTTTGAATTTTTTGTATCCTCTGAAGCAGAGTGAAAGCCTACAAATACAGAATCAAACCACTTGTGAAAGTATTGTATCAGTCAGATACCACAATTCCCAAAAGTACTCTGGAACTACTGTAGTAAGAAAAATATGATCTGAAGCTGCGGATTTAAATCCAGCACAGTTTTCCAGTTTGGAAACTCATTTTTCCACCTCTCTTTTTTTTTCAAAAAGCTCTGTGTCTTGAATTCAAACACTACTCTTTTTAATAACATCTCTCTCTTAATCCTCATATGCAGATAATACTCAAATCTGTGGTTTTGCTGTATACCATCTCTTTCACATGGTCTGTAGATCTACCCCATAGATAAAACCAAAATCTCATTATATTTTCATCATCCTATATCTCAGTCACTAAAATACACATTTTTAATTGCATATCTGCTTGTAATACCACTGGAATGGATCATCTGTTACTTTGATAATATTTTTTTTTCTTTGAATGATTCTCATTGTTCTATTTCTCTTCTATCAGACATAGCCTGCTTTTAGTATCATCCTTAGCTCACTGTCTGTCTGGTCTGGGCACATACCTATGATGACCAGCAATGGGGCTTTATGGGCTTTCATTATGAAATGCATTTACTTTTGTTACTTTCTTACCCTCATGCATATTTCATATGACAGAAAGAACATACTCAATTCAACCCAGAAATTCTCCTTTCCAGTAAATATCATATTTGGTGAAAAAAAGTCACCTGGCTACAAAGTGTTTGACTAAAATTCAGTTGCTGTCTTGCAGGAACCACAGCCTGTAACTGTGATGAAAATCAGATCTCCTTTGCCCCTTCTGCAAAACCTGTTTTTTTTATTTTTCCATTACTTTACATAATAGTGGAGTGCAAGATCAGTACTGAAACTCCTAAATATTATCATAATACAAACCTTAAGAAGTAAGACAAGATGATAGTTCCTGTTTTCCAAATTGGAAGTAATGTATTTTTTAATTACAGTCATATAAGTTTCATGGTCATTAAGAGGGAAATTATTAAAGAACACTCAGGACACTAAGTTTTATAATGGGCATATGCCTAGACTGATATAAAATCTTTGTAATTCTTTTCTGTAAAAGTAGAACTGAAATAATATTCCAAACTGTAATTTGGACAATTTGTTGTAGGAGACAGTTGACAATTTATAAATCAGCGTAAGGCTGTTGAGCATCCAAATTTTGACTCTTCAAAAATATTTTCATATGTGCACATTTCTATGTACATGGGGTTGGGAATTTTTTGCTTTCTTAGGTTGGTTTTGGGTTTGGGCTTTTTTAATAAGGTATTTAAAGTTAACTGTGAAGTCTCAGTTTCTGGATAATTTTCAGTGGGCAGACCTCCACTCACAACTTCTTCTTTCTGCACATAGTAAAGGAAACATAAACTACTTTAAGAGGGCATCTGAAACTCCTTCATAGCATGTGTTAACCATAACTGTGATGGCTGGTACCAATACCTTGAAGTAAAAACCATGATGGTATCACAAAAGAGGTCTCAAAAGTTTCAAAAAATTGTCCAAGCTAAGGTAAATTAGAAACATAAGTTCTGAAAACGGTTTGCCATCATTTTTAATTATCTTACTGAAATACACTGCAAAACAAAAAGAACCATCGAGAATCAAAAGAAAAAAGATTTACAGTACTGTGTAAATGAGTGAAATATTATTAGTACATGACACTTATTTTTAGATTTTTTTTTAGTTTTCCCACAAAAAGCTTAAAGATAATCTTGAACTCACTCTGGGGGTTAAAAGGGAGCAATATGCTGGTAACTCTGTTGGAGCTTTGACATTCACATATCTTTTCATAAATCTACAGTAAAAAATACACTTGCTTATCTTAAAATTGTAGAAATACCCACCATTGACAGCAACCACTATGTAAACTCCACATTTTTTTTTCCGTCACTGAATTTATTAGCTGACTATCATATGTGACTTCACATAGACTTGAAATATGCTCAGAAGAGTTACTAAATTATTGTCACTTTCATGTAGGTGTGGAAGAATAATTTCTGTGATTTCTTTGGGGAGTGCTTTCTTTGAAAAAAAAGGTGTATTGAGTCACAATGAATGTCAAATTCTTCAAAAAGTAAAAGACAGTGTTTAGTGAGAAACTTTCAGCCTTTCAGTTTCCAAGTACAGCAGTCAAAGGGAGACTTTTCTTCCACACTCTATCATTACCCCTTCAACCCCTCTGACATTTTGACATATCATCATTTCCATGATCTCAAGCATGTATACATTGATTTTTCAATCATTCTCTATTAAACCCAACAAAAGAAATTTAATGATCCAATTGAATCAATCCAGGGGAAATAACTGCTAGTTTCAATGGTATTAAAAGATTCTTTCTATTCTTAAAGTTTTCTTTTTTGTTGTTTTCTCAACTGAAATAAACAAAAAGTAGCTCGTTCCCTCGGGAAAAAAAAAAACACTATATTTGAGTGAGGCGGTATTGAAGGGTTTTCAGGCAGTGAAATCATTTGTAGTAATAGTGACCCACAATCCCTGTCAGGGCTGGGGAGGAGCACACAGCTGAGAGAAAAGTGCTACCTCCCGAAAGGGCATTTGAATTTCCGCATGTCTGCTCAGCTCGGCTGAGCTCTGATGCAGCTTCTTTGACATAGTCTCCTGGTCAGTGCAGGACCACAGCTTACCTTCCAGTAGGGAAGCTACTTCTGTACATAGGACAAAATTCATGATGCATTTAGAAACACAGCTGTGGCTGACCTTTGCACTATGGCACACACAGATAAGATGCTTCGTGTGCGCTTACACAGAAAGAGTTACTTTGTAAATAGATATCTGCTGATGATTTTTCATGCATTGCCTGTATATTGTTAAGAGTCTATCTCTAAATGTGTTGTCTATTGGCATCTTTCCAGAAGATAAGAACCAATATAAACTTTGAAGGATCTGTACTATATGAAGAGGTTAGAAAAGTCATTACGTCAGCTCTGCAGGGATGAAAGCCTGGTATCCTGGTTCCAATACTGGAAGATTACCAGTTCTGTTGGTTCCCACTGAAGATTTCCTCTTTTATCAGCAGAAACCTTTCTGGCTTAGTCATGTATATTGGAACAGAGAGTTCTGGCATTTGGTGAAAACTTGATGAGCAGATGCAAGTGTTGTCAGAGTATTTCTGGGAAATACTGAGCGAATGATGGAAAATCTACACTATTACCTCTTTAAGGGCTGAAATAGGAAGCATTTTCTCTTCCTGTTTGCTTGGGGAAAACAACTGTACATAGTTTATCTTTTCCCTTATTAAGAAAAGGTATGTCTGTATGGAAACAAAGCACTTGATCTTTGTGTCTAATTAGGTAGGGTGTAAGGCTACTGCTGCCCTGAATTCCTTTGTCAAAGATGAGAAGCCTGTGGGTATTTTCACACTGACTTTTTTGACCCCAGACATTCAGTGAAGTTCAAATTCATCTTGCATAAACTCTGGACAAAATGATTGACCTAACGTAAGTGGAGGGTCCCACAGGATTAGGAGCTAAAACCCCAGGCACACGAATAGAATATGGTTCATCTTTGGCCATTTATTCTACCTGTCACTGTCCCAGCTGCCCATGGACCTTTGTCACACCAGATGGATGAACTGACTGCAAGTCTCTTGAGAGATTTCCTCTGTTGTGTACAAAAAAGAGCAGATAGACCTTGTATACAACTGAAGTTTGACACCCTTTGTAATTTAGTGACCACTCCATGTTATGACCATGATGACTAAAACTGGGCCAAGGGTCAGGTTTGGTTTTAGCTGTCTTCCTCTGGCCCAATAATAAGGTACAGTATAGATGCAGCCTACCTGATTTCATATAGAGTAAGAGAATGGATTCCTGAGCCCAAGAATGCATCTAAATAAAATTAAGGATTTACAGATTTTTGTAGATTTCCATTAACTACAAGCATCTGGAGAAGACTGCAGCTTCACAGCCCTATAACATCCTTGACTTAGGCCAGTCAAATCTGCAGAAATGTTTCATTATTTTGGGGAGATGACTGTGCAAATGCAGCTACCCTCATCCAGGATATGCAGTAATATGTCTACATTAGGAAGTACCAAACTCTGTCCTGTAAGATGGAGCACAATTCCAGCAATGAGAGAATGATGGAAGAGGAATTTCAAAACAAAAAAGAGGGGATGACTTTTGGGGGTTTTGAAACTAAGGAAAAGACAGTTGGGCCTAAAGGATTGGGGAAAAAAAATAATCTGTATTTGGAAAAGATATAAAAAAGAGCCTCCCAAGCTCTCACTTTTTTTCTTAGATCTTTTCCAAGCACTGACTCAAACACTTGTAAGGTGTTTGCTCTCATCCACAGATGCCTATGGAGCAAATAAAACGTCCATTTCAATTTTAGTGTTTAAAATAATAAGATATAATTATTTGTTAGTTTACAAGAACTTTCCTATCCTAATCTTATTTTGCATATTTTTGTAATATGTTGAGTAATTTCGGAAGCTAGTTTGATAGTATTTCCTTCATGGAAGCAGATGCAATCTTTATTATATCAATCAATTTATTATATCAATCACGGTTCTCAATATATTCAGAATTTCTCTATGTTTCATACAAATCAGTCTAAAATAATCAGCAACCTGCCGTGCAATGATTGCAATTAGAGTTGTGCAAATCTTGTCCGTTTCAGTTACAGGGCTTTCACAAGAATGTTTTCTTTTACTGTTCTTTTTAACTGATTCACTGTTTGAGCCTGTGGGCCAATGTAAAAGTAAAATTGCCCAATGACTTTTCATAACATAATTGAAAAGTAACCTCACATGAATTTGTTAGACACATTTATCAGTGCTCACTGTAACATCTATGAAACAGCTGATATTCACTATATTTTTATTTTCCTCTCAGTTTTTACAGCAGCATCCCCTACGCTCACTTGGTAATTTTTATATCACCCTAGTGATCTAAGAATTAAGTTGGTTTCTCTACCTCAGGAAATTTAGTTTTTGTGATCATACTTCAAAGCATTTTTAAATTTTGGAAAGAAAATAAATTAATATACTATTATTTATTCACTGTTACTTTATGCTTGTCCAGAATCTATACACAATGTTCTTAGCACATAAACTATAGTCTTTACAAGTATTTGTAGCACAATTTTTGAAGATTACAGAAAGCATAAGGCAACAAAACTTGGTCCCTTCACACTTCTGTAGCTTTAAGAAATGTCTGAATTAAACATAATGGTACCTCTGAGATGCTCCTATTATAGCTGACAGATGCCAAGGTCTGTACATGATAATGTGTTTATATCATGGAGAAAAACAAAGCTGTATCATACAGAGATTAAGCAGCTCCACAGCTGGACTAGCCAGGCCTGTCTGAAAGCAGAACAATAGACACCTCCAATCTGCCATGACATTAAGTTGACAGTCTTTATCTGCCATTGTTACTTAAAACATGGGAAAAGTGTTTCTTTGAAAATTCCAAAAGGTACCGGATGTGCTGCAATTCCCAGCCTACCATTTGTTTGTAAGGCAGAGCTGAAGCAAACTATAGCTCTGGACTACTTAGTTATACACCAGTGACCAGAGAATTGCACACGTCTCCCAACCCACTGTGTTCCCTGAAGCATGCCCTTTAGACTATTATGTAGGATTTGGACAATGAATCTTTCCCACCCCTAAAATAAAGGGAAATTCTGAATAGACAATGTTTCAATCTAATATTGTTCCACTCTCCACTGTGTAAAGAATAATATTTTTTTTTTTAAGTATAGCTACAATGGGGTCATTCAGCACGTTAAGGAATGACAGACTGTGAAGACTTTCCAGTCTTAAAGAAAATACACCTATCTTCTTTGTTGGGATAAGAATAAAACTGTTACTTCTCAGTGTTTGTAATCTCTGAAAAAACAATTTTCTGTCCAGTGGGAATTAAATTTTAACACTGCAGACAGTATAGGTGTATTATTCTAAATCATAACATGTTCCAGAATTCTGTAGTTCTTTGTAGCACGCTTCTATTTTAATAAGGAAGGATGGAATAAAAAAGGTTTTTATGAACTCCTGTTTCTTGCACTAAGAAAATAAGGTTTATTATTCAGACTATACGGATTTTAAAGGGAACTTCTTGGAATTATTGGTGTTACTTACTGTAATATGGACACATGTTTATGCACCTGTATACATTCACATACATAGAACACATCTGGTATTAATTTTACAGCACATCCATATTTCAAAGTGAGGTGGTTTTCAACTGTAATTTCAACTGAAAAATAAATAAATAAATAGGACTTCA
>VXBO01009040.1:285127-310637 GCA_013400135.1 Rhinoptilus africanus
AGAAAAAATCACAATCTCTTGTTATTTATTTTTTTCTTTTAAAATACTAGCTGTACTTTGTCTCTTTTATTTTGCATAATAATAAAATGTGAGAGCAATCACAGTTTTGGGAGTGCAATTAAGCTGCAGCACAAAAGGGACCGGAGTCTCAAAACACAATGAAGGTGCTGAAATAGTGTTGTAGATTTCAGATGAAAGGAAAATTGAGTGGACCTAATAAGACTCTTAAGTAGTAAGTATCCAAAATTTTTAGTGGCCTGTCTTTAGAACTACTGCATAGAGTACTTTTAAGACAAGTAGATGCAGGTTTTAAGTACTTGAGATTGTGGTGGCAGAAACATGTTCCCTTTCCCCCAGTTATGCATTATTTATGCATATTCCAGTATATGTAAAGTTAGGAAAAATGTGACACCAGTTCAGAGAGAACTGAGCATTTGTACTGAATAAGATTTAGCTTAAAGTATAAACTAAATGTAACCATATTATAATATTCTCCAAATGATAGTTCAATTTATAGAATAACTTAAAACTAGTTAGAACAATTCTTCACAAGTTAGAACAATTATGGACCAGCTCCTCCCTATTTAGGAGCGAACATTGCAAGGCAAAAGAAAAATCATTACTGGAAGTAGATACACAAATGATACCTAATGCTTAAGTTTGGATCCTGTAACACAGCACTTTGCTTTACAAATCTTGAGAATGGTAATTACACTGACAGACTTACAGTTTTTGTTACAGAAACAGTATGGTTACCAGTGGTTACTAGTTATGAGTGGGTTTGGGTCCCATGTAAGAGTCTCATTGTTACACCCTGTCTCTTTAATCATTGAATTTCAGAACAACTTTTCATTATTATGAGAGAACCATTTTTTCTGAAGTGGCATTCTGCATGGTCAAACTTAATACATGAGAAGTCTCCCACAATGTTACACTAGGAGCAACAAAGAATACCTGTCCGTGAGTTTATTTGTCATATAACTATTTGGAAATGAGGTATTTTCTTAATCTGTTGAGAAATAGCACTTCCTACTCAAGTGATGTTGTCAGAGGTCCATGTGAGACATTGTTCAAAATATAGCAACCACTGTTCAGCCAAGAATTTGGAATACAGGTCTTTTAAGGAAATGAGTTATATGTTCTACTCTCAAGAAAGCATTTAAGCTTAATTTTTAAGCACATGGTTTTACTTTGTCCCATTTATTTAACATTAATCACATAGTTACTGCTTTGCTGAATGGGGATGGTATTACACATATGCTTAAAGTTAAGCACTTGATTAAGTGCTTTGTTACAACACTTTGCACTATGCCCTGTAGCACATCTAAAAGAAGTTTTAGCAGATTCAGAAAGCTCTAGAGAGACTGGTGCTGCAGTGTAGCTGTCATTTTAGGTTGACATCAACAGAATTTTCCTAATTTAAACCAATGTAATTGAAAGCAATATTAGACCTTGATGTAAGGCAGACGCACCAGGGCATCATCACCGTCTTCATCATCATCATCATCACCACCAATTCTTCAAGTGAATAATTGGAGCAGGTGACAAAGTTGTTCCAGTTACTAAATGATTCATGTCTATTGTAGGTAACTTCAGTTTTTGCTACATCACAGAAGAAGAAAGGAGCTTCTGGCAGCTCCTGTAAGATAAATGTAAACATTGTCATTAGGAATGAAATTGTTTTACATTTCAGTCCAAAGGTATGGAACTGAAAACGTGAAAAAAAAATCATAGGTACTGGCAGATACCAGCTATTTTGATCTCTACATTTTTGGAAATGTATTATTTAAAGTGACTTGGATTATTTGTTGTTGTTATTTGTTATCAAAATAACACATGAAGTTTCAGTTCTTATTTAAAATTCATATTAATAAATGTATCTTACCATAGCTAAATTAGTCATGGTGGGTTTGAACTCACTATGTTTCTTTTCCTGCCTGACAATCATTGCCTTCTTTCCTCTCTCATATTTTTTTTTCATTTACTTTATTTTTTGAGCAATCCAATTATGCATTCATTATTGTTTTAACATAAAATTTGGAGAGGTATGTTTTGGGGGGGGACTTTCTACCACATCTATTTGATTGTCTTATTATCTTTCCATAAAAACCTATAGCACACATTCTTTTGGATCAAATTTGCTTTTCCACATATTAAAAGATCATTTCCCAATCTGACTGGAAGGTCGTACGCCTTGTTACCTTTTCTCACTCTTTCTTTTTGCTATCCCCACAAGATAGCTGATGTATTTCACCCTTACCAAAATCCATTCTGTCCTGGAATAAACCTGCTAAAGTCTCCTTGATTTTGCTCCAAATGCCTCACACCAAACCACTTGCCACCAGTCTAGAAAGTCCTTTTAAGCAGCTCTGTAGGTTCCAGTCACTACCTCCATCAATAGCACTTGCTTGTCTCTACTGCTCCTCTTGTCTTTCACTTCTTTGTTTTTTTCCTCTTTTTTTTTTTTTGGAGGGGGGAGAGCAGAGGGAGGGGATGGGGAAGAAAAACATGTATTGTAATCACACAAATTTCACCAAAATGTTAAAAAATAAGTGTATGTTTTATTTTCTCTTTATTTCTACCAATTTTTAGCCACAAAGATTAGCATTTACTTCACTGTACAGTCACTGAAGTGAGCAGAGGAGTGCAGCATGCACAGATTATGGGAAAGAAAGTCCGAACCTCCTAGTAATACCTGAAAGGAGAATGGCTTTAGGTTTGCGTCTCCACCAGCTTTTCTGTTTTGGAACAGTTTTTTGTTTCTTCTTTGTTATCTCAAACTTTCACTTCAGAGCTCATTGCACTCTTGTTGCTGAAGTATCTCAGGAAAAAGAGAAAACAGCAAGAGTCCCTTGGGCAGCAAGGCTTCATCTGTAGCGTGAATCATTGCGTTTCTGCTAATGTCAGGCTGCTTTCCAGGCTCAGCCTGATGCTGAGACAATTTTGTTTCTCCATAGTTATCAAAACACCTTACTATGGAGATAAAAAAAGATGCAGAAACAGAACATTGAATAACAGCTCTCCATTAAATAGATTAATTTTTTTCCTATTTTTAACCTATGTATTTAAAAAAAAACCAGCAACAAAGCAAACACCAAAACCAAGAGAGGGACATCAAAACAAAAGGCCCTTTCTGCCTTCAGTGCAAAATTATCCCCATCAGAAATTCATGTATGTCACTTGATGGCCAGCTTAAAAGCAACATCTGCTTATCAATTGGCTTTTGCTTTTTATGCAATATTCCAGCTGGGCTGGCTGAACCACAAACAGGTGAAAATTACTTTTCCAAGGTCATTCTGCATGAGCTCAGCTCATACTAACACTTAGGGCTTGCTTATTCCCGGTCCTTTCTATAAGCCAGTGCATCACATATGCATTCCTATGTGGTTAAATCTTTGAAATGATGTATTATCTTTTGATGATATATTCTTTAAGAAATCCAGTTGTTATGAACTGAAATTATATTTACTGTAAAGGCAATGATCTTGTGACTTTATTTGATATGCAGGTGGGTGTTCACACTTCCATAGGACTTTCACTGTAATTCAGGATCACTTAAATACTAATTAAGTTGTCTCTTCAAGGTTATTTTATTATAATGTTCATATAGTTCATGGGGTTTAGTTTGGTTTTTATTTTGCTTCAAAGTAAAATTTAAGCTGAACTGTCAAACTTAAATTAAGGTCCTAAACTTCCAACTCTATGAAGTATATAAGCAAAATGGTGCAAGCAGCTTTAACTGCTTCAGGGATGGAAGAAATTAGTAGGTCAGTTGAAAATGTTATGAAATACCCAAGAATATATTGAAAAGAGAGAATGCAAAATAAACCTAAAATAAAAAACTGTTCTAGCTAACTTCATATCCCTTTCAGAAAGAGCTCAGGATACCAAGACTAAGTCCAGAAGTAAGCAAAAACTTTACATAGACAGTCTCTTAAGACGGACATAGCATCCCTAAAGAAAGTAGTGATGGGCATCTTGAAATTAGGAGATTCAGGACAGAAGACATGGCACAGGATTAAGGCTGTCTTCCTTTACAGAAGTCTTGCAGAGTATTGAGACCCACTTTAGGCAAGTCAGGAGGAACACTAACTTTTGGGTATACCAGAAATCTTCTGTGCCTTTTCCACAGCTTTTGACTTACTACAAAATGGGACTTGATGGCATTATTTAAGTATCTAATTTTAATTAGCTGATTTATATTTACTATAGAAGGATGTCACTGATAGTATGATGAATATTCTTGTAAATACTAGCTGGGCTTTTAGAAAAGTAATTCATGACAGAAGTATACTTCCCTAGTCAACCAAAACTCCATCTATGTCTAATCCTTGTCATAGAAGTATGCTCCTTGCAACATTCCACCCTGAGGAATGATTTGCTCTTTAGAGGTAGGTGAACTAAATGAAATGCAAAATTTCCACGAATTTTTTAACCAATTACTTTTTTTCTCATAGGCATAACATGGGAGGTAGATCAGAGGAGGGAAAAACACAACCCTGCAAGAAACTTCCTTCCTTTTTATCATCCACAGAATGATTTGGTTTGTGATGAGTCCTTTCAGGGGTTGTAGGTTCTTCCTGTGGTCTTCTCTGTTCAGCCCTCAGGCTCAGGTCTTTCCCTCTGATGTAAATCTGTTTAAGTCTGGTAGTCAATTTGCCTATTGATCATGCTTACCCCTTTTTAACAGAAGTTCTTAATATCCTTTTCCATTGTTTCTTCTTTGTTGATGATTTTACACCAGTCAAACCTTGTGCCCTGCAGACTAGTTTTCTGTGTTCATTAGGACTCCATTCTTATTCCAGGGGTAAAAATCTGCAGGATAAGGGATGAAGACCCATCTCTATGAATAAATTTTCAAACTCAGTCTTTCTGAATGCTCTTTCCACAATTTAATTAACTTGTAAAATCACAAGAATACATGGATAATGGCACCACAGACTCTATGCAATTGCTAGAAAAAGCAGCTTTCAAGCATAGCAGTCCTCCAAAAGCAGCGTACCATAAATTAATAGCAGGTCTTGTCTATCTAATAATTTCTTATGCCTTCTGCACTTAATTTCACTTAGCTTTGAATAAAAAAAAGAAAACAAAGTACCTGAACAAACTGAATTAGATTAAGGGTTTCTTTTTTTTCCTCATGAGACTTGAGACTTTTCTACCATAAGAGTATATAACTAACTATAGATCACGATATAAGAAAATATTTTTTTCAAAATAAGGATGGTCAAGTACTGGAATAGGTTGCCCTGAGAGGTTGTGGAATCTCTGTCCTTGGAGATATTCAAAACTCGACTGAATATGACCTTGAGCAACCTGGTCTAACTTCGAAGCTGGCTCTAACTTCAAAGCTGGCTCTGCTTTGAGAGTGAGGTTGGACCAGATGATCTCTAGAGGTCCCTTACAACTTAAATTATTCTGTTTCTATGTCAAATGCAGCATTACCTTGTGCAGTCCAAGAAGAGCTTTGTGTAACATGAAAGCACAAAATACGTGCTATGTTCACAGCCTCTTAATAGAAAGAACATCACTTTATAGTGAATCCCCTAGAAGATCCTTTATTCAAGTGCTTAAATTTCTCTTTGCTCATTTTTGTCTGTAAAATGGGAATATTATTATACTTCTGCATGTGCTTAAATTAAACAACAAGTGAACGTGGAAAAGTGATTTGTTTTTCTTTTGAAAAAAGACACAAAATATTAAATTTTGTCCATAGACTCTGTTTCATTATAGCTGCAATTGTATCCACTGTATTTTTTCATTAAGATTATTTGTATTACATGTTTGAACCTCCAAATGGAACAAAAACATCACAGATGTATTTGCAAGCATATAAATCTTTGCATTCCACTGTTTTGTCTCTAATTTTATGTATTGAGGAATGGTTGGAACAATTTTGAACTTTAGCCAGCTGCTACAAAAATATCACAAATACTTCAGATTTTAGGTTTTTTTCCAAAACTGTAGTTCCAGGCCATAAGAGAGCTCTATGTGACTGAAGACTTTTAAGTAGACTCATGAGATTAGTGGCAAACGTTTTCATAATTAGAAAAAGCAATTGGCACTTCTTGATATCTGGTCCTTCACTAATGTATTTTCATTTAATTTTGTTTCAAGCACATACCTGCAGTAGAATAGCTCGGGTTTATTTCCTTTTTTAAAAGGAAATTTTATTTTGAAAAGACTGCCTAAATTATTATTTCAAGTGGTCAACAAGTATTCAATCTGTGACTCTTCAAATTACCATTCTGATTTGATATTCATTTTTTCTGCTTCCACATTAAAAAGCTAACAGTACATAGTAACAGTAGGCAATATAAAATGTCTCTGGCAAACTTGGTCAATAATTGCATAGCTTTCCAACTATAATTAAAATCTTTCACAGTCTATATTCATGTAGCATTCTTTGAGGTTAATTGGGTTTAGATCACTGCAAAACCATTTTCATGTGATATATTTAACTTGTTACAAATTGAACATTAGTTCATTGAAAATGTGTCTCATGTCTCTTAATTTGAAAGTATTTAGAATTTTAAGTTGCAGTATGAAAACAGTTAATTCTAATTTCTAATAACATGCAAAAAAATAAAATCCTTTCCATTTTGCAGATGATGGCATTAATGAGTGCTAGCACAAGAGTGTGAAGGACAGGTTTTTGCAAGTATTGAGATTACCTGACCTAGGATTTACAAAGCTGCAGGACGTACAACCACTTGAACAAGGTCAGAGGTCCAAATTTCAGGAGAAGTAAACACTCAACAGTAGCTGAGTGACTGTTGGGGCAGTCCTTCAGCACCTCTTTCAATACATTTCTTGGCATATGGAGGCAGGATCCAGTGAAGGGGAACCTGGATATGATAAAAAAGGTGCTTAAGGGGGAAGAATCTGCATTTTTCTCTCTTAAAAACGTAGAATGACATGTGCTAGCATTCAGGCTTGTCAAGCACTGAAGATCAGGAGCCCAAAGTCAGTGAATTACTGGAGCCTTTTAGAAACACAGCTGAGATTTCATTCTATGTGAAATATGACTGCTATTATGATTTGGAAATCATAATATTGAAACTGCTGAAATGTGTTTGCACAAAATTTAAGTCATAATGGGAGTGAGTCACTCTGTCTAAAGTGCCTAATTTGGAAAACTAGTCTCCCATATGCTCTCTTCTGAGTCATCACAGAGCCTCCAGAGGGAGGCTCTGGGCTCCCCAGATCTAATTCTGAGAAGTGGCTCCTGTCTTTCCACCGGCTGTAGAAGAATTACAGTAAAATTTCTACTTAAGTCTGTAATTTCAGGAACACCAGATCTCATTTCTCTCAACGTTCTTTAAGAGTATTGAGGAATAGACATGCAAGTTGGACAATGTGACATAGAAAACCAAACTGTATTTGTCAGATTTTTAGTATTTTTAAAAATAAATTAATTGTTTGAAAAACAGTTTTAGCTACACAAGAGGAAGAATAAACAGCACGAAAACAACATGTATTCATGCTTTACCCTATACTTCTTTTATTCTCTATAACTTTGGTAAAATCTGAGAAATTGTAATAAAAGAAATCACATGCTCCCTCACCTTCCTTTTTAATAGTTAATTATGAATTTCCAATTACTGTATAAAAATAATAACATTTTAAATGCTCCATCAACAGGGGACCATAGCATATATATGGAGGAAAAAGTTAATGAAATGTAATGTATGCTTGAAAGACAGCACAAAAAATCTTGGCAAAGGTTATAGGCCAAGTTGGACTGTCTAGGAATGTTCTTTGTTGACAATAGCCAGACTTAGAATAAATAGTATACAATAATCCTCTCTCTTATTGCAGCACCTCACTGTTTTGTGTTTTATTTGATCAATTCCAATACAAATTTTATAAAGGAGGACGTCATATTCTAATATAAATGTAAAGTACTCTGGGAATTTTTGTGCCTTATGAACAGTAAAATGTCAAAACCAGTCATGTCATCTTTTGTTTTTATGAGATCACAGGACACTTTTTGGTGTAAGAGGACAACCTCGGCTCCTCCAGTCTTATCAGAGCCTTAAATCTTGACCCAAAGACTGTCCCTCCTTATCCACGCTTCTGTGTAAAAGGTTCGTGTGCAACGTGTGTGTCTATTTGTACATATGTAACTATGCACACACATGCTTTTACTCATGCACTCATTTTCTTAGACTTGGCTAAACCTCTTCGGAGTTCCATTCTGTGACTATATGTAGCAAATTAGTGTATTAATTAAAATCCTACTGAAGAAACAATTCAGTTAACAATGAGTGTATAAAGGCATTTGGTTTCCTTCCCCTGATGTCTTGGTCCACCAACACAGCTGACAGTTCTTAAAAGACCTGCCGAAACTCAGGCAAACTCTACATATATTGTAAGTGTAACTTGTTTGATTTAGGTGTATAAACCAGGCTGAAAACAACATGGACATTAAGCATGCAGAGTAAACCTTTCTTTCAGGACTTTCATCCCAGTGTCAATAACCAAGTCCCTAGAACCTTTCAAAACCCTTTCAAAACCTAATTCTGACTTAAGTATTACAAAAAATCCCTGGTGTCTTCTACTGCTCTCTTTATAACATCTGCTTCGACACAGAACTTGTTCTGAGAAAAACATAATACACAGGTCTACCAGAAACTAATAATTTTTACTTCATTCTGAAAAGTATATTGAAAATTGAAAAGAAAAGAATATGATGTTATGCTTAACATCATTGTTTTGTTATACACATAATAATCAAAATATTTTTGCCTTGAAACCTAATTAATTATAAGATTTAGGATCATTCAATTCAGGAACAGAAAGTCAGTGCCATATATCAAATGAAATGAGTTATCATTGATGTGAGAATCTCTAGGAGAACTATTACAGAGAGCACATTTTTTCTTTTGTTTAGTTTACTGGGGACCTTCAGTTGTCACTAGATAAAAGTATATCACACAAACAAACCTTAAATATTCCTACGGAAATATACGTATAACTGAAGATTGGGGATTTTTCACTGGAGAATATTAACACCAAATTAATTCCTGAAAACTCTAAACTTCTTCACCACTGTATCAATAAAAGAGGAAATATTTTCCTTCTAATTATGTCTTAAAGAACTAAACATATTACAAAAAATTGCTCCTGCTTTTCAACTGAAATAGGTAAGATACCTTCACCGAATAATTCACTGGTGTAAACAACGAGTGATCTAACAGTTTTTGGCATAGCTAGGTAAATATACAAAAATAACTGAAAACAAGCTAAATCCCTGAATATGCATGTTGCCTAGTCAGACAATTGCATAAAAATTATCTGCTTACAACTAGGAGGTCTAAAATTTTAATTTTTTTTTAAAGATTCTTTTCAATGAATTATTTGTGTTTGGTTTCTTCTCTGATTACTGCTGTTAAGTAAAAAATTTATGAATAGGTAGAATTTATGTGATACAGCTATAACCACAGTGTAAAGAAAAGACCAAAGATATTATCAATACAAGATGTAGAACACTTTCTTAGCCAGAGTCCCTCGGTGGGTTCCTGTCTATAGAAGAGGAGTTTTATGTCAGAACAGACATATTCACTTCCCACCCTTGTGCTTGCAGCCTGGCTAAGATAAAACAAGCTGAACAGAAAAAGGGAAGGGAAGCGAACGAAAGTGGGGCGGGGGGGAACTGACAATAAAGACAGTGTTTTCTCTTTCTGTTCTGCCAGTCTTGCAGCACCCGTGGATTTTTAAATAGGAAGTATGAGGGGTTATTGTGTGGGATGGGGTGTCGTGGTCTAGCAGATTATGGCAGGGAGAGTGATGGCTGCCCACTCTGTGAGACAAAGGGTGCACCCGAGCAGCTGGGCAGCAGCAGACCCTCCTGCCCTCATGGGGTGACAGGCCCTGTATCCCCGTCCTCCCTGCCTGAGGCAGCCCAGAAAATCGAGCAGTCGATGAGGACCATCAGGTACTTTGTTGTTTGCTGATGAATTAACTGTAGCTGAGAGCATGCCCTGTCTCATGAATACTTTTTATAACCTGGAAGAGTTGCCCCTTGCAGATTTTCTCGCCTCCCGTCCAACGCAGTTGGCCCCATCAATGTATGTGACAGAGCAGGGTTTTGTATTTTCTTTCCCCTGTTTCATCAAAATGGTTCTTATGCGCTGAGACAAAAGCCAACCTCTAACAGTGGGCTGTTTGGCTGCTCTGAGCAACAGCATTGTGCCATCCTGAGAAGCTTTGCCAGCTGGTAATGAGGGACTACGGGAACTAAGATCCATGAAGTACATGGCTTCTTTAGAAAAATGCCCTTCCTAGTGCAGAGGAGCTGAATGGGATGCTGAAGATGAGGCTGAGAGTTTTATAAATATTCAGAGCCACTGGAAGTGCACCAGTGCACAGGGGATCGTTGCGTGAGCAGAGGATGTCGGCACCCTCAGGCTGCAGTTATTGCTGAGCTGTGATTCTGCATCAGCCAGCCCCTCTGATGCACTGTGACAAGGTTGGTCTTGGGAAGGGGGTGATGGATTTGTTCCTGGCTTAATTATTGTACTAATTTAATTGCTGTCTCACATCAGGTTCTTAGTATTCTTTTTGTTGTGGAAACTGGTAAGCTTGTGATCTGACTGACCCATCACCAGATTACTTGATGAACTATTGGCTGACTACTGCTGGTGGCATTAAAGAGAATATTTATATTTAAAAATATGAGTCTATATATTTTTAAAAGTAGTGATGTGGGCAATTCTATGTAGGTCACATAGGGACAATTCCTTCAGCTTTATTTGCCCATTTTGCAGCATTTGGCCTTGTACAATGTAGTACTTAGGCAAAATCCAAAGAGTTTGAGAGAATTGTTTCCATCAGTTCAGCTTGTCTGGGTATCAGCTTCAAATGTTATTTTAAATGCCCAGCATTCCATGTTTCTGATATGAGATATGAGCAAGTTTTCAAACACTTCTTTCTTAAAGTGATCTTCCTGTTTAGTAACTGTGAAGCAGTTTGATACAGCTGAAGTTACTTCAAGTCCAGGTAGCCTGTCTGAAACAGCTGGATGAGAGGAATAACAGAGTCTGTTCAAGTGACTGTATGTGTGCATGCTGGAAAAAAATACATGAGTACAATAATACCTATAGGTTTTATGGTGGTTTTGTTCCATCACTAAAATCACCCAGACTAAAAAAAACAAAATGCAAACGGAAAGAGGTTAATACCAATTATAAACTCACGGCTCATTATATACTTCTCAAACTAATACAGATACAACATGATTTAAGATTGGGAAATGTGGTTAAAGGAATTAGTTGGCTTGGTATGAAACCAGGTTTATTTAATCAATGTTGCTTCCACTAGAAAAGTGGATTAGTTTTTCTTTAAGACAGAGTTAAAAGTTTTGCAGCTAATTTATTTTAATAAGCATTCAGTCACTGACTGCTGCAGAAAAAGGCTAAACTGTAATGAAGAGCCAGGAAAGAAAGCATGACTTAATTATTTTTCTGGTGTGGATAATGAATAAATTAGCTACGCTGTAGGCTTGCCGTTTGTATGGAATTTATTACTTTTGCTTTAAGAACCATATCATGACAAAGTCAATTTTTCTCCTGACTGCCAACTGATTGATGGGGTAATGTCTGGTTGTGAAAGACTTCCTCTTCATCATTGTGTTGCCAATGTTGGCATCACAAAGTGAGTTTGAAGTTTTCCTGAGTGCATGTTCTCCTACGTAATTACAGATGACAATTATTTTAATTCCTTTTTTTAACAAGCTTTCTAATCATGAAACTACAGAACGAATAACTTAGATGAGACCAAAGATGCACGTAGCTCGAAAACTACTTCCTTGGTTTTTATTTGTTGCCACAATGTCTTCTATGTGAAGAGCTAAGTACTGTATTTAGAATGACAGCAGGTGTTTTCACAGGAAGATGTGTATGAACAAAAAGGCTTTGCCAAGCATCAACTGAAGAGTGGTCTTGCAAGTGTCAGAAGGATGAAAATTTTAAGGAGAAAGATTAATTATTTGACATGGCATTAGGAATATAGGTTTGGTTCAATTCTCACTAAGATCAGTAGGAGGCTTTAATTTAAATGGGAGTTGGATTTGGCCTGTGAAATGTAAGAAAAATGGTCCCTTTAAAATTAAGAGAAATGTAAAATAAATTTCAGGAGGGAAAATAAAAATGAGCTGTGTGATTTACTGCAGCGTGAATCCTCCCAGCAAAATGAAGAAGCACACTCAGTTAAGATAATGGAAATGAGATTAAATAAAGCATTAGAAAAAACATTGTAGAAAACTTTACTTTGACGAGCAAACTGACAGTTTTACAGGCTCTCACCTCTTGGGACTTTTCCTTTTTTTTTTTTTCTCTTGACACGTATGTATGAGATACAAAGTCTTCAAATATATTTTCAAATATATTGCTTAGGATATATTTTATTCTCTGTTCCTCCTCAGTGTAAGATACCAAAAATCCATATTGGAGCTGTATTATCTTTCCAGTAAGGAACTTTCCACTGCGTAATTTCAGATATACCCTGAGAAAAAGCATTTATTTCAAATACTCAGTTTCTTGGTTTGTTAATTAAGTTAGCAATGTATCATGTTGTAATTAAAGAAGGGAAAACATTATATTAAACAGATGTTACTTGTTTTGAATAACTTTCTCAGAGGGTTTGTTGAGCGTTTTTTGTTTTGGTTTGTTGGTTTGTTCGGGTTGTATTTTTTTTTGGGGGGGGAGGGAAACAGTTACCTTGAACTTACAAAGCAAAAATGGAAAAGATCAAAGTAGGAGATTTGGCTCTGAAAGATAGATTACTGAGCTGCTCCCTATATTGCAGTCAAAGGTCCTTACTAGTTAAGGGTCAGTAAAGAAGTACAAGGAAAGAGGCTAAAACAGATAATCCTGTCTTTTTTTACAGTCTCCAGAGTGCTATACAGTTTTGGGGGTTGTTCATCAGCTGCAGAGGACACTGAGTGCTTATCTGCTATTTCCACAGAAAGTAATCATCTTTTACCCACTTATGAATACAAACCTAAAATCATTATGACTTATTCCATCAAGTGCTATGCTGCCAATGGGAAAAGCTTTGAGAAAGGTCAGCTGTTTGACTCTTAAGCTGCAGCATTTACCAAGCAGTGTTTGTAGCTTATGATATTTTCTATAGAACAGGCTAAAAGACGCTTTTAGATATTAGCCTCTTTAGATATTTATGCAATTATTTCTGTGTGTTTGGATATCCAATTTAATGACCATTAAAGTCATTCTACTGATTATTCTATAGTTAAAGTTATAAACTTTACAAGCTCAGTAAGAAAAGAACAAGACACAATAGATTCTGTATGTTACAAGCATGTTAGATTTCTCTTCTTTTATTGAATTTGTTGCTACTCTGAAGGCCCTTCCAGTGCATATGTCATCTTTATTAAAATTAATAAAAAAGGACTCACAGAATCTAAATTACAGTGATACATAGAGTTTTATTCTGTTCTAAACAGAAACTAGACTTATTCATGGTTTTTCGTGGTCACAGTAAACCAAAATAGAACAAAAAAAAGCCACCCCCATGTTCTCCAAAGATAGCACTACCTACTTCTGGATAGAAGTAATTATAAATAATGGCAGAATTCTGTCCCCAAAACACTAAAATTCAATCAATCAATTTCAGGGTTTGCATCTACAGGTAAGAAAATTAATTATTATATGATACATTTTAACTGGGAGGAAAATATAATATATAGGGGCTTATATTTCTCTATTTCTTCAGTAAAGTAAGATCCTGTTATTACTTACTCAACATCTAAGGGCAGAGCCAAAACAATATTTTTTCTTGCACAGATGGGAGTATGAAAAGAGCACAGGTACCTAAAATTCTTCAGCTATTTGCTTTCTCACTATGGGATATGTCTACTTTGCTTCTGAAGCGATATAAATAAACATACAGAGACTATCATTAACCTGTGTCCTATGAATCATTGTATGAAGGTGAAGGCTGCAGGCAGGTGAATTGGCAGGTTCCCACCTAGATTCTGCAGCAAAGTGTGTGCAGGGAAATCTGCATCCCCCAGCCAGCAGGCATTCCACTTCTTTAAACATCCCAGGTCCACAAATTTATTTAGATGCCCCTTGTATTTATAAATACAAAGAGTGTATACAAAGACTGGGGCAACTGACTGGAAAATGAAGTAATAGGATACATATAGGTTGCCAGTCACCTTCAACAAAGAGTGATTCATGAATAACAAAAACCATCCAACAGTACAGGAGTAACCTTTATACTTAGCAGATATTTCTTCGAGTATATCATTGAAGAATTTTATTAAGAATAAAAAAATTCAACTGCATTGCAAATAAATTGTAAACATAAATTCCAAATATGCCAAACCCATTATTTCTAGAACATTTTTGTCTTGCTCTATGCAGCGTCATTACCAGTGAGGCCTTGCAAGGGCTTAGAGGGAGTAGAGATAAAGAAGGCAAATGGACAGTGACAGCCATGTAATCCAGTGTCTGATTGCTTTTCCACGTGTCACTGGTGAAACACACAACTCTCCCCTCAGCCTGTGTGAGGGTCTACAGTACTCAGATTCATTCAGCCTAATGTGGTCCATGCAGAGAAACAATGTCTTGAAGGAACACTTTGCTGAGATTATGCTCTCTGGATATGTTTTGACACCACTATTCTTCATCATTAAAAATACAGCTGCAAGCCTGAGCTACAGATAGGAGCTGAAAAAACAGAAATATTTTTGTTAGCATTTTTCAAAAATATTTGATCCGAACACTTGGTTACTTTTGATCACACCCTAGCAACTGATCCCTGTAAAACTGTAGTTAAGAATTCTTCAGGAGAAGCTGACACCAGTTCTGTTTACGATCTTTTGAGCCTCATTTAATTTTCCCTTTTATTGACAAACTTCCTTTTAACTTCCAGTAATGCTAGTCTACTCTTTTTAAAAAAATCATTCAGTACAGTCTTGATGTTTGGGAACAAACTCTTCTTTTGCTGTTAGCCTTTATCATCACCTATGAGAATTCCCTGACTAGCTAGTCTCTTGTTTTATGATTGCTCTTAAGTTGCTATATTACTGCACCTTCTGAAAAGCAATCAGAAGAGGTTAGACAAAATCTGTATAAACTAGTCCTGCTGCTTTTTGCATTCTCAGTAGTAGACAATAGCAAGTTTTGTTTTGTTTTGGTTTTTTTTAAGTGATATGGTGGGCAGGATGGATCTGGTTCTTCGAAGTATAATACCATGCCTATTAAGTTTGTGTTCTTTCAAATTGACTGTAGTTCACATAGTGTAAAACTGGAAAAGAAGTGAAAAGCAAGTTCCAATCTTTATAGCTATTAACATGTCTCTTTCATTTTGTAATTTAGTGTGTTGTACAAGCCACAGCAAAGATCAATCTTAATGAGAAAAAAATTACAAAAATATAGTAGCTCTTTCTGTTCTTCATTTGAGGAAATATCTCCATTCTTTTTCCTTTTCTACCCTTCAATAGATACAATGGTTTACAGAGTGAAACGTAAGAGCTACAGAGAAAACTGTTGTGGCTTTTCATTAGAATACAGTTTATTTAAAATATGTGTATAAACATGGCATAAATCAGGTACTAATAAGGAAGGTGAAGCTTAATTAAAAACTTAATTTTTTTCTAAGCATAGAAAAACTGGGTTATGTTTGCCATTTTTTTTCTCTTTATCAATATTTTTATTTCTCCTTCCCTGTAATATAGGTGCTGATAATAGTATTAATACTGCAATACTAAATATGAAAACTGCCTTTGTTGCAATTTGTGAACTCCTGGTGAAGCTTTGTGCAGAAAAACATATTTTTTCTTTGTGAGTCACTCCAGAATAAGGACAACCCGATGCCTGGTAGCAGGCTGAACATTCAGTATGTCTCCAGTTTGTTTCCATCCACTTAAAGGATTTTAACTGAAACATCCACCAGGTGTCTGCCGGCAATGAACACTTGCCAGTATGAGAACAGAGGCCACCAGACCAGCTGAATGGTCCATTGCCCCAGGGCAAGTGGTGCCAGTAGAGTAACAGGGGTCGTGGTCTTTGCACCTCTGGTCTCATTGGTCTTGCATAGCAACACCAACCTCAGCCTAACCCCAACACACAGGTACTGTGTTCACAGTGGGGGCCCCTTAAAAAAGCCTGTCTGTCCTTGAGCTGTGGCACAGCCACCCTCCATCCACTTCCCAGCCTGTCAGTGCTGCCCCATCCTGCTCTTGATCCCATGAAGCCTCCAAAGAAAGCACAGAGGGAAAAAGGGCACACCATGTGTTTCAACCTACTGTCAAAAAATTGCCTTTTCTGCACAGTTTTTAATCCTGTCCTGCCCACAGCTGCCCAAATCTTGAGGCAGAAAGAGCTCAGAGCTCAAGGGGTTTCTTGGGTTCAGGAAAACTCCTCCTCTGATATCTCTTTTGATTTAGATAATGGCAGCTGCATTTCTTTGCACATGAACTAGTGTGCACCTTCAAGCTCAAGTTCTCCTTTCGTGGAACAAGTTCATTAGCATTACCATTAGTCATTTTTATAAATGTAAAATAAAATAAAAAATATTGTTTCATCTTATTTCCTATTTAAAAAAAAAACCCCAAAACACAAACCAAACAACAACTGTTTGCTTATAAAGTTTTTGCAGTATGACCTTTACCTCCTGCCTTGGTGACTAGATTAAGGAAGCTAAATTTTAGACCTGTATTTGTACGCATATTGTTTTTCTTTCCCTGGTAGTATAACACTCCTAGCAGTAATAGGTTTTGTGATTACATTTTGAGATCCTTCGTCTATTATACTTGCTTCCATTTCTATTAAAAAATATATTTGGGGTGGGTTTTATAGCTTGATGATGGAATAGTCTCGTAACAGTTTTGGTTTGTTTTTTTCTTTTTGAAAAATGTTTTAGCTTGAGAATTGTGATGTTCTAAACCATATTTTTTAGAATCATATAATAATTATTCAACACCTTGCATGTAGCAAAATTACCGTTGCTCTAAATACTAGAGTGTTTAATATTTTACATCAATGTCCACAGTGCCAAAAATAAAAAACAGTTCAACATTAGATGTAATTTCACAAATGCTTGTCACATTACTCTAACACAAACATTTCCATTGAGTAAAATAAGACTACTAACATGAAAAATTTCTTATTTACACAGAAAGCGATTCAGACTCTTAGATATCCTTCTAATAAAAAAAAAAAACAGAACTGAAATTTTTGATTTTCAGTAAGGTCAGGTCTTGAAGTTTGCACAACTAACTTGTTATGTAAATTTTATATTTTTGATTAATTTAAATTAAATATAATAATTTTTGAAAAGGAGATGGATGAAAACATGAGTTCAGTTCCTAGTTTGTAAATTGCTTTAACACGTGCTTAAATTTAAGCACATAGGCCTAATTTTTTGCAGGATGTCACTACAAACTAAAATCACTCATATTCTTAAATGGATTACTGGCTTAAAGCCATGGCTCTATTTTCCCATCATAGATGTATACATAGTTTATATTGAAGTAAAAATAATTTGTATTTATTAAAATGAAAGCAAAATGCATTTGTGATGATGCAGTGACTGCTTTTATATTACTTTATTTAATTAATGGGCTTAATTTTATTTGATAATATTGATTGATTGTGAATTTCTGCTCGCAGTTAAGCATTTTAAGACCAGATAGTCATATTGTAGATACATGCACATACATATATAGAGATGTCTGTAGGTAAATCAGGGTAAATATATACAAATATACATCTACACAGAAATCGGTAATTAATACTTGGTCTGTTAATTCCAAGTGATTTGAATATACATTTTGAATTTGATTATGCATATTATTCTCTCAGTTTTTCAAGGACAGATGACCGATATAGCTCAATTTAATTCATAATTAAGCCAAAACCCCAAAAATGTGTAAGAGAAGAAAAGTGATGAACAGTTGAGCAAAACAAACCTTCAGGTGTTTACTGCAGAGAGCTGACAGGAAGGTAAAATCCAATGAGGTTTTGTTTTATGGTATGGTGAGTACAATACCCAGGAAAACAATAATTTGTATTTAGTTAGCATTTGAGGTAAATGCAATCATTATTCTAATTTTTTCAGATAACTAAATGTAGAATTTAGGTCACTGCCCAGTCCTAAGGAAGAAACCTCTGACAAACCTGGCAGTGCACAGTATGTCGCCTGATCTTACAACCTAGCAGCAGGATAATTCCTGCTCTCACTACACCTCGCTGCTCTTTACATGAGCGAGGCTGTTGTGCACAGGCTCTGCAGCCAACAGTGAAGAAAGGGGTTTTTTTATTAATCTACCACACACTTTGTACAAGGAGAAGCAGTAGGAAGCTCTCAAGCAGGTGTCATGAGAATCCCTTCCGTGTCTGAAGGGTTACAGATGTGCTCCACCCTCCCTGCCGTGTTTATCATCCGTTTCTCCATTAGGATCTCAGAGAAGGACACGGGTTAAGATTCCTTTTTCTGTCCCCAGCAATTTCTCACCACAAACATTAGCCTGCTCCCCCTCAGCAGTCAACCCGTTATGAGCCTCACTCCAAAAGTTACAACTGCTTCCATAAAATCCAGCAGAAGCCTGGGCATCTTTCTCAGGGCATGGAGCAGCTACAGGGAGCAGATGCCTAACTGTTATGTCCTGCAGTTTTCGCTGTTGTTGCACATAAGTGCGTTGGTGGATCTAGCTGCTCATGATTAATTTAGCTTTATTCCAATACTCCTTTAATAAAAAATTTATTATGAACAGAAGGAATCAGATTTGGAAATTAAGCTTCTTCCTATGACAATCTTTGTGTGCACAGAAAAAACTATGGAGACAAAACTAGACAAAAAAGAAACTTCCTTACACTTAGCACACCTAGACTGTACAGCCCATTTTCCCATTTCCCTTTGACCATTAAAACATTTCAATGAATTATATGTATAGTAGTTAAATCATTTTAGCATCTCCAGTGGAACTAGCCCTCCAGCAAAGAGTAGCAATGGAGCTGCCCTTACTTCGTATTATTGCATGCAAACAATCAAGACAGGAATGCTTAGTAATGTGGAATATATAGTATTTAGCTCAGTATGCATCCAGTTCAGATTTTGAGAACAGAAGATGCAAAATGGAAAGGACTATGTTTGCAAATAACCTCTGTTCAATATAAAAATAATCTAATAGCATGGATTAATTTTCAATCATTACTGCCAAATGAGGATACCTTTAAATCCATAAGATTCAACCCATCCACATAGATCAAGAACCATGAAAGTTAATTGTTGATATAAAATAAGCAGAAGCTCCCAACAGCTTTTCTCTTTTACCTCATTAAGCCCTGAGTAGACTGCACAGTCATTAAGCAAAACTGTGGGAAACACATTTTTTGTGTTGTCTGATGTGGTGATCCTCAGGTGCAGGTAATTGCCCGCGTGTTTAGATGAACTCCATCCTTGCAGCTGTGCTGACAGAGGCACCAGGCAGGAAGGCAGAAAGGAGCTGGGTGGTGGGAGGAAAGTCTGTTTCTCTGATGTGTTTGTTCAGGAAAACATTCCTGCACCAAGCAACACTTAAGCATGTGCTTAAGTTCTAGTGGGACATAATAAGGAGCAGGAAATGCGTGCTTAAGTGTTTTCCTGAATAGAGTCCAAAACTGAGTAGGTCATAGGTGAAATCTTTTCCTGCTATGCTGTTCTGTCTGCATCATTACTCGCAGCTGCCTTTCCAAGGCAGTGAAGTATCCTTCTACATCTTCAACTTCGTGCTGGCTTATCTCTAGCTGAGCAGGAACAAAAATGCTATCATTTCCAGTTTTCCTCCGAGACTTGAAGGAAAACCAAATACCATCCAAAAAAGTGGCTGAGGGAAGTTTCAACCAAGGAAGATAATTTGTAGTGTTAAATAATGTTAACCCTTTTTCATAATTTGAGTGCTGTTATCCACTTTCCTAAGTGCCTGTAACTTCAGCACAAGGTATGATGAGGGCAAGTGTTCACTTGCATGCAATATTATACAAATAAAACAAATGAGATAGGACTCTTATCTTTTTAAGGTAAGATCTTTTTGTTGAAATATGGTAACACTGAATGGGATGCTCTTACAGATTGCATTTTGCTAATGATTGCCTTTTTAGTCCCACACAAATTTGTTTCCATTTGTAAAAACTATTTGGGATATTTAAGCCAATGTATTTTTTGTTGTCAAAAATGGACAAGCGGGTCTGAAAAACTTAATTTACAAGATCCTTTAACCTGACTATATGTCACAATTCACATAATGCACTTTGGCAGTGAGACTCCTTTGTCACAGACTGGTTAGGGAGCAGCAGCTCTCTGCAGAAAACATAGTCCAAGTGTCACTGACCTGGCTTTTTAAAATCTTTCATTGAGTTTTCCAACTAGAAATAAAAGTAAAGAATCTAAGGGAGGAGATCTTTAAAAAATAGCATAGAACTTCTATGTACATAACAGTGTAAAATGAATTACGTTTTATTTAAAGGGGTCATAATTACAGTCATGTTTGCTCCTGCTGTATTTGAAGAAAGGAATAATGAAACACTGTTTCATCTTCTGATCCCCCATCTCCCAAATCATCGTAAAGAAACTCTCAGAGTATTTTTTACTGCACTTGTCATGGAATAAGCAGAACTGAAAAATGGCTATTTATCACAGCATGTATGCTTCCATTTACTGCAACATTTGTAGTATTTCTCATTCTCAAAATGGAAACAATGAGTGCCATATATTTAACTACTATCAGTGATTTAATGCCCAGTTTTTAGTGTCCTTTATTAACTGTGCTCTTCAGTGTTTCACCACCCTAATCTTTGCTGGAGTTAAACATACAACACAAAGGTTCAAAATGTATCAGTGTGTTAGGGCTACATTAGATCACTGCAGTATAACTATCACTTGTCTTACATTGTAAGCAAGGGAGAAAATAGAAGGGATTAAACAAGTATTTTATTGAAAGATCCAGCAATGTTTTCTATAAAAACTGGCAAAATTACCCATGCCTATAATGATCAAATGCTATACTTATTTGATCAAAATAATTATAGGAAAACATGACATTTAAAGTTGAAATTGTTTCAAGCACCACTTTCAAAAAGTATTATATTAAAGACAAATCAATACTCTTTCTGCTATCTTCAGGCAAGATCTTCAAAACCTGAGATAATTGAGTATTTGAAGAACCACAAATCATGTATTGATCTGAAGAATTTAGATACAGCACTGAAGAGAATGTGTTCCCATAACAAACTGCCGTGTGTTGACACTACTGCTGCCTATTTCCATGTTTTTCAGCAATTTTAGGGCTCATCTACTAGCTACAAAAATGTGCAGCCAGTGGCATTGGTAATACTAAGAAAGTCAGAAAATTCATAAACCTATTTTCCATATATTGTTGTTGATGTACAAACCCAGTAAAAATTAAGACTGGCTGATGTGTTACCCACTGAATTAAGGCAGAACAGAAGAAGAGATATGGTAGAAACGTGTGGCAGCTTCCCTCCTAGCTCTCTAAAGGTGAGAGGAGGAAAACAATAACAAAAAGAGAATTGCACTGCAGCAAAGGCCTTTATCTTGGTGTTCTGTTGCACCGCATTTATTTTTTCAATATGTGAATTTACTTCTATCCATAAGCAGCTAAAATCCTGTTACCCCAACTTCATTCATCAATTTACTGCCGCTCATTATTCCTGTCATATCATATCTAAGTTTCAAATTATTTTTGTAGGTTTAGTAAACACACATTGAGTGGTTAAGGATGGCTTAACACATTATTTTGTATTTTAGATAAATAATGTACACCATATAATAGATATTTAAAATTTCATTAAAAATAAACCAAACCAAACAAAACCCATGTATTGTCTGTATAAAGGCAAGAAGGTAATCCAACAAAACGTGAAGTGGACCTTAGGGATGCACAAGACAACTCTGAAGAAATGTCAGACAGACACAGAAAATGTAATAAAAAACCCCAAATGAAATCTGGCTAGCTGTCCAGGTTTCTCAGTGCCCTGAAGTCCCTTGTGTTTTCTTATGTCTCATGTTTTCCTGGACCTCCCTGGGCTGTCTACTTTCTGTTTCACATAAATACTTGAAAAAGTGGAAATATGCATCCCTTTTCTGTAGTTCAGAGCAAGCCATCAATACTCAGCTATACAAACATCTTCTGCAAGAGCTGCCTTTCCTGAACATAGATTTCTACATGATAAGAACTCTAAGGTTATAGTAGGTGATACCCAAAAAGCATTTTCCAACAGGTAGATGAGCTATTTGGTGTAAATCAGGAGATGGAATTTTGGGGTGAAAGTAAAATTTATATTATAAAATAGAATAAAAATAGAATTTATTCAAAGTAAGTACTGTTTTCTATAGTAAAATCCCACTTTTGCAGACTGCCAAAGCACTGCAAAATATTCTGTCAGGGAAACAAAGGAGGGACAGCCATTAGATTACTGCTTCTGTAGAACTGCATGATAACAAGCTTTTAATAAAAAAAACAGGTGTCAACAGAAATGTGAGTATAAAAGCTTAATACCAGAATTTTGTATAAGAATATTGGACATGATCTTAATTTTGTACAGCAAATTTCAACAGAGAACACTGATTCCAAAGGAGTGGCAGATATCTTGAATTTTACCTACATAGTAGCTTATGTCTAAATTTTCCTCTGGGACTCAAAAGTCCCAGAAGGGAAAAGATCAAATGTAGAATATAATACATGCAGTTTTCATTGTTGATGTTGTGATGTGTTAAGTTGTTCATATTGCTCCATACCTTGTAGAATTCTATCAGCTTTTAAAATTTTATATTTGTTTTCAAAGGCAGCTTCTGGTGTGTAGTATCTATCATATGATTCTGTTCTTGATTACAAAGGCAAGTTGATACTACCATGCATAAAACGCTGGTGACCACCTCAGTACAGTTTAAGATAGAAGAATATAAAAAAAACTAACTCAAAAAACCCAGGCCAAATGTATACTTTAGCCTTTTGTTCAACAGATGGTGAAGAAATGTCATTACAAAAGAGTTGTTTCCAAGACTGAAAGTGGATGCAGTATTGCAGGTATTTAGAAGAAGACTTTTAAGTGTACTACTATGCTTTTCACAATCACGTATGTCTTTAAAAAAAGGAAGTAGTTAAGGAACAAAACTATTAAAAAGGCAAACACTTTTGTTCAATGTCATTAAATGTTTATTCTACTCAAAATTACAAGTTCATCCAGTTTTTATAAAGTATTTCCCTAATTGGGTAACACAAACTCAAAGTTATTTATATTTATAGTCAGAAGTTTTGAGGAACTGTCCCTCAGCATATTCTTTTGCCTCAAATGCATTGTCCACTTTCATCAAGCTGATCTTATTGAACAAAGACTGACTAATTCAAAGAGATCTTATGTAGGCCATAGAGACGTTATTAGATGATATGATAAAATTCTAGAAGGTTATCTCTTGGAAATACTTAGCTCATTAATTTTGAAGGCAAAGTCTGATACAATATCATAAACTTATGCAGGAGAATGCAAATATATTTGTGAATTAACTACCATGACACAAGTACTCTGGAGAATCAAACACACTTTTTTTCTCTTGGGTGTAAAGTTGCAGATAAAACAGGATATTGTGGAAATTCTATGAATTTATGGTAGAACAAGTAAACTTTGTGAAATTTAACTGACATCCCGAATGCCTGCAAGGAACAGTTTTATTTAGTATTAGAGTTAGATTTATTATCCTTTTCATATGTGCTAGGGCTTGGATAAAAAAACATAAGTCTTAGCAAAAGTTTAGCAAAAGCCGTTTAAATAAGATTTGGTGACATTTCAATCACTCATAACTCTTCTGTTTCCTTAAATACCTTACAGTTCTATGATATCAGGTACCAGTTTGCAACTATTAAAAAAAATATTAAAGAAGAAAAAGAAACATAAATGGAGGTTCTTCATATTAAATTGGAAAGTGAGTGTTTAATGTGAAATCTTTTCTTGAAATAATTAATATCTGAGTTCTTAGGAAGGAAAATGAATACTCAGTTTTCCTATAAAAATAGATACTGTTTTTGGAGAGAATCAAAGTCACTGGATTCAGTCAACAGGGCAAGGACTAAAACCCCAATTCCATCACAAACAATACCAAATTCCCGTGTCTCAGGTCCAGACTGGCCTCCTCTGCAGAGAACCCTCATTCAGTTTCTACTAATAGGTCCCGCATGCTTGGAACTACATAATGCTGAACGCAGGAAGGCTACGGTGTTTAGACCATTAGAGACAGCACTGACACAACCCACCTTGCTCTGTGTCCCTCTCTGTTCACCTATATAATGCAGGCTAGGATGCATTGTGGGGGACTTTGAGGATATTTTCCTATGGGACGTCAGTTCTCTTTTTCACAACCACCATCGCTACCAGGGTATTTACATTTTGTCCCTGTCGTTTTCAGCTCTCCAATTTCTGCATGCCTTTTGGACGTAATGTTGAACAACTATGAATCTGCACCTGACAATCCTGCAATGCAGATACATGCAGGTTCTCTGAACCAGGATAATTGATTCCTGCTCTCCATGGACCACATTAATCAAGAAAACTGTCTGATGATTTGGAAATAGTTGTAACAACTGGAAGCATCATACAGTTCAAAAGAAAATGAAATGCCAACATAATGGACAATTGTGGCAATGTCTAACTGTTGAGGGAAATACCTTCTGACAGGAGGCAGATGATGTTTGGAATTGTATTATTCCATAAGAAGACAGAAATTTCTATTTCTGAGGGAACTGGAAATAAGATTGTGTGTAAAAGATGTGCTTTCACTACAGCATGATTAAAAATGGTCTGAAATAAATATGAAAAGAAACACTAATTCTACAGCAGAGTGAATTTACTTATTTTTTGGCAAATAGACCATGCCTATACAATTTTGGTTGAATTTGAAAATAGATAGGAACATTTTAAAGAGTTAAATATATTTTTTAATGAAATACTGTGTTTCTATCAAACCCACTGAAATATTTTTGGCTTCTGTTTGAAGTAATCTAGATTTTTAAAATTTCCATTTCTGCTTGACCCAAACTTGCTTTTCCCCTTAATTTTTTGGTTCAGTCACTGTTATTTACACAGCTGTAGATCATTTATTTTGCTTTCATAACCAAGCTGTTAGCAATTATAGCTCTATATGTAGTAAATCTTAGAAAAAAGAGAAATCAAGAAATAATTGAAGAACAGGCTTCATCTCTGTAAAGAGCATTGCTATGCCACCCTACCTCTGACTAATTATGGCATTATAATTGTCACAGTTATTCCAAAAAAAAAAAATTCAGATTTAAGGTGATCTTTTTCCCTAGTATTATGTAGTTTATACTGGGTCTGTTGTCAGTATAACAGAGAGAAAATTATATCTCTGACAGTATGTGTGGCTATGCTTTTGCACAGCTTCTCAAATGATACTAGCATTAGTACAAAGTCACATACAAAATTTTCCTGACACAAACTGGAATAATCTAAGGGGGTTTTATTCTATT
>VXBO01009042.1:27139-42865 GCA_013400135.1 Rhinoptilus africanus
ATAACATGTGCATGCAAACGCGCATCTCACGCTCATTTGGTAGCTGTAGACAAATGGTATGCATTCAGCGGGGCTGCGAGAAGCAGTTAAGGCCATAGCTGAGGATAGCAGCCCTGAAGATCCCAGTGGCATACGCTGAAAAAGCCAAGCGGCCTCTCCCTGCCGTTTCCTCAGTACGTTCACCCAGCAGTGCTCCGTCCTCAGTAAGGAAAGGTGGGAGGTTAATGAGGAAAAACATAAAAAGAATGAGAAGAAACAGGTAGCAGAATGAGCTTATGTTGTAAGCAATCTCCAGATATTAAAGAGTTATGTTATTTCTATTTTGGGTATTTTTTGGCAAATCCATTTTCTCAAGGAAAAAAAAAGGGGGGGTGGGGGCAGTCTGAAGAGAGGAAACAGATAAAACCTGAAAAACTGGTAAAAGTGTGTTCAGCCTGCTGCCTCTTGATTGCAGAAGCCAGAATTTGAGAAAATAGCACTTGTTTTCTTGCAAGGCTTGTGGTAAAGACGCAGAAAAATGGAGATAATGTGAGATTCTTGTGGAAAATAAAACATAGAATGAACGAGACTCACTGGTAAACAAGAATCTTTTACAGCTAGCAATGGTTAAGAGGGGAACCGATGCAAAGGTAATGAATGTTAACTCAAAGCTGCTCTATGTTCCTCCCATGTATGTAGCCCTCCGTTGGTCAGCTGCACCTCTCTTCAGTTCCATTGCCCTCAAGCCTTGCTACAGAAGCTGGCTCCTGTGCAAGAGGGTTAGAATCAGACTCTCTGCTCCATCACAGCTGTGGTCACTTTTTGGGAGGAGTCTGTAATGGAAATTTCAACTCACATTTGCATTTTTCCTCAGCAATACATCTGCACACTGTTTTTAAAATGCTGATTCCAAGGAGCTGGACATTGTCATTGCAATTTCCATCACTGGTGATGCAGATTGCCCACAGGAGCTCTCATTGTCATTTTGGGCTGAGGCTTTGCTTTGCTTGCTGGTATTCCATGGCACAAAGAAGTAAGTCTGTAGACCAAACTTGAAAATAGCACAGTTTTATAAATAGAGAGCAGCTAACTCCTCCAGAGGAATCCTTGCACTGGAACAAGCCTCTCAGCTTTACCTTTACAGTCTGCATTCTTGGCTGAAAAAAAACCCACTAAACCCAAAACCCACCAACAAACAAACCAGCAAAAACTCAAGAAAAAAACCCCAAAACACAAAACAACAGAACACCACCAATAAAGCAGAAAACTCAAAGAAGAACTTAAGAACCTGAAATAGTTCAGAGAAAGAAGACGGAATATACTGTTTCTTAGCAAAGAGTAAAATCAGCCAGGCAGGATTCCTCCATTATATACAGGTGTTTGGATGAAAAGTTTTGATGCAGCACACTCTAGACATGATCTCAGGGCATGAGCTGCAACAAGATTTGGTGACCAGCAATTGTCAGCCCAGCAGTTGCTATGATTTTCCTGTGAAAGAGTAAAGTCCAAGTAGCTGTGAAGATGTGTTCCTTCACAAGGCACTAATAGCTTGGTGCAGGACAGCACTGCTCTTAAACTTTTCTCAGTATCTGCAGTATCTCTGTGGCATGGCTGGACTGAAAGATAGCACCACGTACCTTTACAGGGATTCCTCTTACAAAGAGATGAACTCATGTGGCTTCGCACCAGTAGGAGTGCCATGAGTATTTAATTTTCATAACTGGAACTACAGAAGTCTGAATTAATCTCCCATTAGGGCATATGCCAGTCAAGCACATGTACATAGCATGTCAGTTTTGAACAGTGCTCAGAATTGAGTAACGCCATCTGTGGTGACTTTTGGAAAAGTAAACACGGAAACAGATATAACCCACACCTCAGTGAGTACAGGACCTATTCTGTGCTGGCCATGTCTCACATCTGTGCTGGCCATGTCTCACATCTTGCTTAGGAAGCTGTCTTTAATGTTTAAGAGTAATTTTTTTTTTTTAAATGGTAGAATTTCCCAGCTTGGTCACCTGTGTGAGACAAAATGTTGGTCACAACACAAAGAACTCCAACCCCATTTTTAGCAGATGTGGCTTTGGTGCTCCCAGATGTTACCGACTTTAGCTGCTTAGTTCAGTCCCGCAGCAGACCCATGCAGCAGGAGGTGTATGTAGGCCTCAGCTAGCGCATGTTACAGTCTCACACTTAATATATATTGTCATTAACTTCATCTTTCAGTAATACAACAGAATGAACTAAGACTGAGAAGATCATGCCTCAGTTTTTTGACAATGATGTACTTACAAAGATGGCAACATCCATAAGAAATATAGTTTGGACAGCTAAGGCCAGTGATTGCCTAAACTGCTACTCCAGCGTGCATCCCTACATGCCATAAACATGAAGCTACTTGGGATGGAAAGGGGGGATGCCTTAACTCAAAGGTGATTGTAGCTCTAAAGCCAGGACAGCTTCATGGAAGTATTCTGGAGTTAGCAGTCATACAACAAACAAATATTATATCCTTAAAATATTAAAACTAACTTCTGATTCAACAGCTATATGCATGTTTCTTGAGCGGATTTTCTTCACTTAATATTCTGAACAAGATTTTCCTGAAACAATGATCAGGCATCATTAACTTTCACTTTGAGCACATGAACAGCTTCAGTGATATTTATAATTATTTGATTTCTCTTCAGGCCAATCGCTTTGTGAACTAGAAGCAAGCAAATCATAACAAAATGTGGTACCAAATGACTTGAACATATGCATTATGAAGTGAAAAATCTTGAATAACAAATGAAACAACTCAAAAAAACAAATCAAAGCAGTGTACAGGACAAATACTACCAACAAAGTGTGAGGACACATAAATAAAATTTTACATATTTACAGGGTCATAAGTCCAAGCAGTACACGTTATGACTTCCCTCCGTGTCACAGTAAAGCAGGTTTTAACAAAATGCATGTCAGTTTTAACTGCATACACCAATGCACATTAACTTCAAAACAAACAGCTTGGTATTTGGAGTCATTATGCAAACAACACGAAAGTTAAGAATCTTTTATAGGACTGATCTGATGCTTCTTTTTTCAATGGCTGATTTTTCACTGATGTGTTTACTGATAATGCAAACAGTAAGCAATAAATTTGTGATACAAAGCTATAAACAAACATAGCAAGTAAGCTACCTATATGAGTTTGTATTCACCCACAACTTTACTAGAGTAGTTTCTATCTCTTCAAAGTAAGATCAGAGAAAAATAATAAAATAAGAAGTTTCTTGGGGGATTGATGTATTTTATCACAGGTGAATTCTCCACTATCCAGCAAAGCCTGAAGTCTCTCCTTTTCAAAAACGAGGCTGTCAGGGGATGGAGGAGAGAGTTCATCTAACTTCATCTTCATCTAACTGCCTATTAATGAAACTTCCGTGCATTTAGTGTCCTAGTGACCTTAACCTCTGACTGAAATCAAAACACAGTCAAAACTTATTTGCATTGCCAAAAACTGTGATCACATTTTCCCCATAAATCAGATTGGAAATCAGATTAGAAAATAAGCCATTGCTATTGTAAAATGACAAACTAATATTTTTGCACTGAAAACAATGGCACAAATAGGTGTGAGGTAGAGGAAAGAGAATTGTAAGCCCCACTTTCTAACAATCAAGAGCATGAAAATATTAGTATCAAAGTTTCCCTTCAGTTTCCAGTTTCCTTGTGGAAAACTGCAGGTGTCTGATGCCACAACACCATTCACAGAGAACCTTCCTCTTTTCCTTTTATTCTTTTGTCACCAGGCCTTCACCGCCTTAAACTAAGGCAATTAAAACTATTTTTTCCAGTCTGAGTGCTACCTCTCCCACTCAGCATAGGCCCAGGAAAAGATTAAGTAAGCATATACGGAAAATCCAAGTTATGAGACAAAAGCAGTACTGCATCAGCACCAATCCAGTAAAATCTAAAGGTTCTGTTCACCAGTTTTCATCCATACAGTTTCAATACCGGGCAATCTGAAAGCAAGTGCTAGAGGTAAACAAGCTGCAGTAGCTGGTCAAATGCTTTTTTTGTTGCTCCTTTTATCCAGCAGACGCTTTCATTATGCGTTTATGACAGCACTACTGAGAAAATAACCTTACCAGCGTCTACTGAAAATTAAACTCCACTATTCTAAATAGCCTGATATGTCTAAACAGCACAGATCTGAAACTTCATTTTGCAATGTCTCCTGGCTATTCTTTATTCACTATAGTAGAAAACAATTCAGAGCTTGTCTGGGCATTTCGTGCACAGAACTGCAAAATACTTCTGAGAAGGTTCAGAATGCTGAATTTCCCTAAGACTTAAAGCATTTTTGCTTCTTTACAAAGTTTTCTAATTTCTCATTTTATAATGAAGTTTTCAAAACCCTAAGGTTCTTTATTCAAATTAGTCCTTAATAAGATTAATTCTTCCCTCCTGATGAAGTGATTTAGCTCTCTCACACAAGAATACAGTAGCAGGTATTCTACATGTGTATAACATACATATACATTGATATGAAACAATTGTTTCACAGGACCAGGAAAACAATGTTGTACATAGTCTGCCTGGTTCCCAGTGCATTGCCTTCATGCTTGTACAAATTGGCTCCAAAAGGTCTGTATGCTCCATTCACTTTCCATTTCTATACATGGGAAACTCTTCAACTGTACTAATTTCATAGTTTTCCTTGTGTGGATGTATAGCTGTTTTGAATTAGTTTTTCTTATTTCAACACATTTCTAATTGTGTGGAATCCATACGATCGGTGCAAAAGAGTACCCAAGAAGAAATTTGCACCAGCTTATCTGCATCTATTCTAAAACTACTTTTAGCTAAGCAAAGATGTATAGTCTAAAGACCAATCTTTAACATGGTTGCAGCATATTTATCTCTGTCACATCAGGTATGACCTCCAAGAACAAAAGTCTTAAATCCAGCTAGCCACTAGGATTTGAAACACCATTTAGTATTTAACATAGAGTAACACCTTCAAAAGGTCTCGTTAGTCTTAACATTCATTTTGATCTATGAATGAATGTTTCCACTGTATGGCAATAAAACCAGCAATCTTTAATAGACATTACAATTCTTAAAGAGGACTTAAAAATTGAACGTACCCCAGATAGGCTGCCCAACAAACTACATAAGAAAGGGCAAAGCTAATCTATAGTAGTTATTCCGTAGGAGAAACCAGTTTGATTTCATACTCTAACCTCATGGCAAAACATGATTGACATGCATAAACTATTAATATATAAACAGTATTAAGCAAATTTCTGTTTGAGAAATGATCCTGTTGCATAGAATCAGTGGGACACTTCAGGTACGGCTTTTTTTCTTTTTCTCCATCTTTGATTTTTTTCCTAATTTTTAATCTTAATTATACATACATGTATGAATGTATAAACATGCATACACCCTTCTGCACCTTTCTTTAAAACTGATGATATTAGCAGAGCAAATAATACTAAAAAAATCACAGTTTTCAACCTTTGACTCTAGTCTGTACTTTACATGCCCAGATATAATCAACATACAACACTCAGATTGCTCAGACAAGCAGTGAAGAGGATGCAAGAACTGAGTGTGTTCACAGCTATACTGGACATCCAAGTCTTAAAAAAAAATAGTGTTAGGTAAGCTCAACTACAAATGGCAGAGGCAGCTAGGGTTTCCATACAAGGCTAGGAAAACCCCGCCCAAGTGTTGAAAACAAAATGTAATTTATTCAGTATTTTATGCCATAAAAGAATATGTCAACATGTGGTTTAAAAACCTGTATGTATATTACTGGCTTTTTCTACATTCTGTGTCATTCAGATTGCATAAAATAATGAAGGGTTGTAATAAGTACATTCAGACATGACTAAAAGCAGTAGTTCAAGATGAGCAATCCCTGAACAAAACAAGGGAACAATAGTGACAATCTTCTGTAAGGCCCATTTTCCCTAACCTTTCTGATGAGGTGGGAAAAGATGAAAAGAGTAAAGTGCAGTTTGATAGAGAATATTTTTTCCAAGAAACTACAAATCAGATGCTGGCACTGGAACTTAAACCTTACAAAAGGCAGTAGCCTTCAAGCAACACTGCAGAAACAACACAGGAGGAAGAATGGCAAAGGAATATGATAGAGAAATTTAGGGACTGATCTAGGAATTTACCTGACTGAAAGAGGTAGAGGTTGAAGGTTCAGTGTGTTTTGAATTCCTTAAAAGGTTTCCACATAAACTTTAGAACACTCTCCCATGTAAGGAAAATACATTTATGTGTTTTATTACTGCATCTGTTTAAGTCTTATATTACCTACAAACAGTTATTTGATTTCAGATTGACTAAGAGGTTCACAGGAAATTCACCAAGGAGCCTGGGGATTTACTCCCTTCATTGCCCTCTAGCCTTCATGTGCTACTAAAGCCAGGAACAGTGCTGAAGCAGCAGGACCCATAATGCTGGGCTTCTGCACACAAGTGTGCCTTGCAAAAGAAGTGCCCCCTGCCCAGCCCACTGGGTTTGACAGAAGGATCATAATGGTAAACTGTCACATATTATTCAGATCTCACAGGTCTATCACACAGGACCAAACACGCAGCCTGTTGGCAGTAACATTAGCAATCTTAGAGCCAAATCCTATGCTTTTTGATCAGACCTCCCATTACCTTTCACAGGAACAGAGAGAGTCGAAATGGGAAAAAGGTCCTCAGCGACTGTTGACTTTTCCTTTAGAAGATAAGTGTTGAAATGAACTAGCACATTCCATAAACATTTGATCTAGTGTTTTAGACAAACCAAAGAAAAGGGAAGGATATGTTTTCTGGGAGGCTGCAGGTAGTTTTGTTCCAGGTGTTTAAACGACCCTGGCATTACATGTAAAGTGAAAATTAAAGTAAAAAAAAAAAAAAAGANCCTCTGATGCAGATTTTCTGAGAATTTGATTTCAGAGAGTACTACTTTTACTGATGTAATGTGTGGGTTATTAAAATAAAAAAAAAAAAAAAAGAAAAAAAAATTCTTCTTCATCTAATCCTTCAGGATGAGCTGCTGTTGACATGGATGATATAGCATTATTCATCAAAGCCTCAGCTTCTTTAGGAGGAAGGAAATCCCCTTACCTCTGCTTTCACAGAGGAATTTTAATACAGAGAGCCCAGAGCCACAGGCTTCTCCCACCCTGGCATGCAAAGCACATGTCTTAAAGTTACACTGGGTGTTCTTGAGATCTGCAGTTTTGAGGTCAGCTGTTTCTCAGTGGTAGCACAGCAGATATGCACTGGATACACAAATGCATGCCAGCAATTTTGTATACCAGGCTTGCACAATGCCTTCGATTTGTTATGAAGTGTTTGGGAGGCAGGCAGGTCTGTCAGCAATTCAAGTGTGAAGTTTGTCTTTCTGGACAAAGAGTCCATTTTATGGTAAACTGCAGTTCCAGGAATTTCCTTCCAGGCCTACCTCATATGGCCAAAGAGCCAACTGCTCCATTATCTTAACTATTCACATTTAGTAATTAGTAGGGCAGCCTGGGTAGTAGACAACGGCAAATTTTCATAGAAATCCTGAAATGGATGTTCACTTTGTCGTGACACTAAAATACAATGTTGTATTGCTAATATCTTACTCTAGAATCAGTCTACCCTGCAAAGTATATCAGGTAGTGGTGATAAAGGAGAAAGAATGATTTCAAAGTCTCAGGCTCAGGATATCCAGTCTTTTCTACTCTGACTTTACTGACAGAATATATAAATAAATTCGCAAATCCTGTGAGATTTAAGTGTAGATAAAAGAAATGGTCTGATGTTAAACAGTCTTTATTTCTAATTGTCAGGACTTGTGTAGTGCCTAAAATAACCAGAAATCCAGCTTATTATAATGCCATAAAATAAGATAGATTACTCTGCACTTTGATTTGGAAAAATTCAGTAAGTAGAAGACTTAAACCCTAAGGCAATTCAAGTACTTAAATGCTATATATTTTAGTTGCTATAGGAAAGGAAAAGAGTGAGTCATCCAAGCTATTTTCCTCCATAGACAAGTTTATACTGCAGTGTGAGCAGGTCTCTAATTGAAAATGCAAAAAGAAAACATTTTCTGTTACATTCTATTCCTAAATTCCAACCAACTAATCCACTTAATGGATCCTATGCAAAAAAAAAAAAAAACCCCAGTTGTTGGAAACAAAGCATTTTTATGTGTTTAGGTTGATATCCTGCTTCCTACTCCATAAAAGGTAGAACTCAGTAGAAAACTACATTTAGTTAGCTTACACAAAGACGTTTTCTAGAATTAAAACCTATAGCTGGTAGTTGCTAAATGGATTCAAATTTGAAAGCCCTCTGCACAGAGGAGTTTAACTGGTTCTAAACGGAGTGATCAGTCACATCAGATGTACGGTAGACAAGGAAGTTATTTTTCACTCTGCAGCTCATAGATGCCAGGAAGCAGTAGGCCTTGTCTACCTTAGAAAACTTAACATTGCACATTTATAAGTGCAGTTGAACTGGTTTTGAACATAATTGTAAAGGGAGATAGGACTAAAATATTTTCCATAGGTACTGTGTAGTTTTATACCTGTACCTGTATTACAATTTCTGAACAATGAATACAGAACTACGCACCAGCTGTGCCTATACTTGCACTAAACAACTAAAGTACTCTTCTACTTCAGCTGTTGACAATATCCTGGAGCATACACAGTATTTAATACACATAGGGAGGTTTTTGCAAATGATGTTTTCATTATCACACTCCATAATGCAAGACAGTTAACACTTTTGCTTTGAATTATTTGTGCCCTATTCATTTACTTTCTCTGTGCAGTAATACAGTAGTTTATAACTATTGTCTTTGAAATCTTGCATGCTTCTTAGGCTTTCTATTTGGGAACAGAAACCTTAAAACTAAGTATAAAACAAGAGGGACACTTTTTTCCACATATTTTCCCTGTGGATGGATTTCTCAGTTCCTCCTTCACCTTTCAGAGAGGTAACACAAGCTAAGAGGAACCACAGGCACCAGGAAAACAAATTTATCTTGTGCAAACAAAGCTTTCATCTTGTCATCTCCATGTGCAGTATATCTTGCTTTACTAGTTTTCAGTTACAATTAATGTTAATACCTACTTTTATTGTTTTTCTCATTCCTTTAAGGACATGCTCTAGAGAAGAAAGACAGGTTCCTTTCGGTATTCATTTCTGTTCTGACAGGATTCAGACAGACTCTGTTTCACTTGTGCAGAATCCCTTGGGGAGGGAAGTTCCAGGACAGAACCACAAGTCAGTGCACTAGGCTTCATGCAGTGCTCTTCACCTGTGGCAAGAAGACAGGAAGGCATTTCAGGTTTGCTGGGGTTTTAGCAGCCTAAAGTGGTACAACCCAACCAGATTTTGCTGCTTATGAGACTTACCTAACTCCCTAAATACAACTGTCACACTCCTTCCAAATGTAAGTTTTTGAGAAGCATTGAGAGCATTTGTGCCCAGCAGTGTGTTGTTAGTATCACTCTGCCTGCAAATCCATAAGGGTGGCTGCTGTTACACTCACTGCCACCTCCACTGAGCTCCCACAGCTGAGGGAGAACAGAAAATAATGGGCTTGGGTGGATGTCTAAATGTCAAAACAAGTATTTTTCATGTGGTTTTCTTCTTCATTGCTAGCATTCCCGATTAAATAACTTTCTGGTAACATCAGTTCCCAGGTACAGGCACAGAGGTAGCCAGTGTATGTTATTGCCTAGGTGACTAGAAATAAGCACAAGCTAAAAATAGTTAGCTAAAAGTAGCTAAAAATAAAATAATAAGAACTGAAATAAAAGAGCAGCAGAGGACATTTCAATAATAAAGGCAAGACCAGGAATGGTAAAATCACTCAGACAAGGGCAGTTTTGAAAATGTTGACAATTTATATATGTTGGCTAATCTGAATGAAGCATGCCAATTGTTGTCATGTTATAAAAGTCAGAGAGATTAAAAATAATGTTACATAATTAGTATTTTTCATTCTTTTAGTTTTCCCTAGGTGTTTTCAAACCATTCAAGAAGAATTTTTCCTTGCTAGGTCTTGAATGTAGATGACATTAATAGCGCTAATTCAGCAACAGCTTGCATTACTATCTGTATAGTGACACAATGATAGGTTTCTATTGCCTTTTACTGTCACGTAAAAATGCTGGTATACACACAGTCTGATAATGTCAGAAAGTATCTAGACATCACTAATATAGGATAGTGCCAGCTATACTCTTCATTCTGCATTTGAAGGGAGAAACTTAATACATTGATTTCCAAGAAAACCAGCCACTTTTCCCTAGTGAAAAAGGAACGTGACTGAAACAATCTACAAGTGTTAAATGCAACCCTAGAGATCTTGCCATAATCTCAAATATTTCCATTTAACCTGCTGTCCCTCATTACTTGCCTATGTTTTCCAAGCTATTGATTTTCAAAATCATTTTTTTCTCTTAAACAGCTACAGGATGCGTTAATTTCCCAGCTGTAGTTCCCATCACTTTCTGCAGTATCAGCCACAGCCATCAGCTTCACCTTTGTTTCTTGCCTCATTTGGAGGTTTTTATCGATGTTTTATAAAGATGTTTTATGTTGTACGTATTCTTGCTTATTTATAAGCCAAATATCACATAATCTGGAATCAAATTATATCAACTTCAATTTTTATATTACCAATAAAAATATCAGTTGAGACCTCAACACAAAACATTGACAGATGGCCTTTATTTTGACTCCAGTGAGACTCCTCCCATGAGTCAAATGTCCAAGTTTAAGCAAAATAAAGACATGGAGGGGCCTACCCCACCACCAGGTCATCCTTTGTCAGGTCAGAAGTTTGTTTTCCAAACCACTGAGTGTAACAGATACAAGAAACATCCCAGCAGTGTGTCCCACCCACCAGACTATTGGATATTGTAGAAAAACCATCTTAATCTGTTGGCAATACTCCACTTGGGATAATAATTAAACATTCATTGAGCCAAAGAGAAAGAGACAAGGACTTTCAGGCTCAGTGGTTAGGGCACTGAGGTGGGAACGAGAGATTCCAGTCTCTGCTTCACTGAATATTTAATTATTTATAAAGCAGAACAGCTCCAAAGATAAGATTAAGAAAGACCCTCTCAAGAATAGACAAAACCCTGCAGATTATCACATGTGGAAAGCTAGGTTTAAGTCCCTATCTCTTATCAGACTGGGTAAGGATTCAAAGTTTAGCCTTTTATATCTATCAGAGTACTTCAAACACTGGGCAGTCGAGTAGAACAAAATTGTTCATCAGCATGTCCCCAAAATCTCAGCCTTCTTAAATGTGACAACTCATGGTAAGGGTCCATAATTTGGGAGTGCCTAGCTGGATAAATTTGCAGATGCAAAAGATAGCGAGAGCCTTAGAATTTCATCAGGGTTTTGGTGTGGGCTAGTAGGTCCAGCTAGCAAACTGTGTGGTTGGAAATCTGCTTTTCAGCAGAAAATTAGGGGCTGAACACCTAGTCAGCAGAACCAAGTGTGGGCAACACTGCCTAAACTTCACCATGCTGAGTCAGGAAGGTGCAGAGCGTAATGGCACAAGGAGAAAATGCATGTTGATATCATTTTTTTCTTTTGTCATTGGTTATCATCATAAGTAAATGCAAGGATTTATTTTAATTTTTAAGTAAAGGCAAGACTTGCTTAGGCCTTTAATCTTATATAGTTTGGCTTCCAGGTTGGTCTGATAAATAGCTGAGTGAGTTTACTTTTACATTATTATTTTATAGAAATCTCTGTTTAAAGTGCTTGGTTTTATCCAACTACTTTGTCTTCTTATCCTTTCCCCAAAACATATGAAAAGATTAAAGCACTTGATTTTTCTGTTCTGAAAAATAGGTTTATAAAAGTTTAAATCAGCTATTAAACTCGAATTTGCTAGCCTTTGCAGGTCCAGAAGTGAAGTCACAATGTTTCATAAAAGGGAGTCAGAAATGCAAATAGAATTTGACTTTTTTCCCCCTTCCCATATAAAAGACAGGTTTTACCCATTTTCTTCAAAAAGTACCACAGACAGAAATAAGATTCTCATTCTGTCAAAAGAAAAAAAAAGGCATGTTATTTCCACCAGTGCCAATACCCATGGCAAGGCTATAGTAAGAATCTGTTGCTCAATATGAACTTTCTTTTGAACCCTTGCTTTCTTGTATATAGACACTGAAAAAAACAGGGGTTCCTTACTTGCAGCAGCTGCAGATTGTACTGATAGTGCTAGAAGGAGGATTATGAGTAGAGCCCTGGGTTTTTGGGTTCCTGGCGAGGCCACAGACTTCCTGCATGTGCTTGACTAAATCATCAAGCTTCAGTGAGCCAGATATTTTTCTTAGCATTTCAGCACTTCATCATATAGATTGACACCTAATACCTTTAAATAACTCACACATGTTCCTTCATTTCCTGCACTGCTAAATGGGAATAATGCTGTCTTTTCCCCATGGAGTGGTGCGAAGCTCAAGTCATTAACATATGTAAAATGCTCTGAAAATCTCACACTGAAACCTGTGGAGACCAATAAAGCACACTTGTATTCCTGTTTACAATTTCCTCAGGCGCAACAGTCTCTTTAGAAAATGAATATTTAAAGAATGACCAAGCTCTATTTCAAATGTTTGACCAAACTGTAAAAAAATACCACTTCACGCTATGTGCAACATCAGCACAGTATCTTAAAATGACACTCAGTTTCTTTGCCACATATATGGGAAACATGCATCTTGACTGACTGAAGAAAAAGAAAGTCTGGGAAAGACATGTGAAAAAAGTTATATGCTGTTAAAGGAGTGCACATTTTTTAGAATACAAATAGTTATATGCAAGAAAAGTCTACACAATACCTTCAAGTCTTTTGTTATTCTGTGAAACAAGACTTTGTGAAAATAGATTTATTTCCATGCTTACTTTACCTAAAGTCTTATACCAAATAAATGGAAATGTAACTGGGAATTAATAAAATGCTAAGAAATTTTTATCCGGAATAAAATGATTGTATACTGTGTATAGTTAAGTCACAGAATAAATACATAAGTTTAGAGTATTGCTATTATAGTGCCATGTGAACTTTAGCTAAATTTTTCTCAAGTGATGTGTAGATTTTCAATGTAACATAGCTCACTTAAACAGGCGTGTCACCTGCTTCTTTGTGAACATAGGACAGAATTTAATTCCTGAACTGTAACAGAAATTAAATATATATATATACCTGTGTTACGGGTTTAGTATGTCAGGGCTTTAAATGCTTAATTTATTAATTGATGTTCTCAGCAAGTTAAGGATATTAGTATTTTATTGCATAACTACTTTAGAGATAGTCAAAAGGTATGAATCTAAAGAAACTCCTGATTTGATGACTCCACAACCATATTAAAACATATACTGGAATAATAACCTTCTACAAACATAGTTTTATTCACACCTGTGAAATTTTTCACTTGCAGCTTAAGGGCATCATATGATCAGTCTCTTTTTTATCTAGGAATACATAGATACGCATGTGCATATACATCTCCAGTTGTGAGGTAGCTTCACACAATTCTAAAAATACAACTGATATGAAGCACCAACTCATGAAACACCTTCTAATAGTGACCATTTCAAGGTCAAAATCTTAGTCCCAGCTGGACCTCCTGGCAGTTCTCCACAACATGAGTCCAGAGTGAGGAATTTCCCCTCTGAGCTCTACATCCCAAATCCCTGCTCTGACTGTGTGTTTATATAGTTTGCCTTCTGCCCTCTGTATATATTTTGTATATATGTCATTTATATCTCTTTTGCTTTCTTATTATTTTTGAGACTTTCTAAACAAAGTCAGCACTTCCTGGTCATCTGCCATATCCAGTTTCCTCTGCAATACGTGCATTCTTGCCATGTACTGTCTTAATGATTCTGTCCTTCGTAAATGACAAAAGTTAGCACATTAATATATTTATATGTACCAACTGAAGAATGGAACCAACACGGAAAGATTCTATGGAGAGGTGTTGGATTCTTGAAGATGTAAGACTTTGGGGAAGCTTTTTAAACTTTGTGTCCCCATCTGAGAAGAAGGAAACGAATCAGCCAATATAGTGCAGAAATTTAGAAGATCTCAGTAGAGTATTTTTATTTCCTCATTTTCTCCCATGGCTCAAATGCATAGGAAGACAGATTTGGGAACTCATGTTCTGGTATTCATCTGCACCAACCTCAGGATCAAAATAGTTGCTTCTCAGCAGAGGAAGACAGATAGTCTCTGTCCCAGTCAGTAAGCAATGACTCACTTCCTAACCAAGTATTTTTCTCATTGTATTCAAGAATCATTTAGTGCTATTGTAAAAAACAGTAGCACACCATGACAAATTGAGGTGGAGAAATGAGATGCAGATGCAGCTGCAGCTGGGAATCTACAGCCACAATTCCAAAAGGAGGAACAAAGGGTGGAGCAGGCTAAAAGTTCCTTGGTGAGCAGTAAAGCAACATGACTGCTGATTAGATCTATAATTCAGGGAGAGGTTTCGTCTCTTAGAGAGCAGGGAGTGTTACTCTTAAGTCAGTCCAGCTGTCATAGTGCCACCTGTGCTTTCTATGTGAGCACTAAGAATATGCTGGAGGTGACCCCTCACAGGTCAGAAGTTACTACTTCAATATGCTGGAGGCTTAGATGGAGTAATAAAGGTAGAAATAAACACATAAGTAAAGGTCAGTCAGCTACAAACACATTTTGGAAACAAGCACTCTTTTGCACTGAGGTGAACGGGAAAGCTTTAGCCTCTTTGACAAATAATGTCCCAGAAAGGAAGAACTGTAGCAAAAAGTTGCATGCAGCTCCCAAAGACAGGGAGAGAAACGGACAGGTACAGATTCTCAGTCTTAGAAAATAAGGTTTTAATATTTGAAAGGGGCAGGTGTTAAAAGACTACAAGAAAGCAAAATATAGTAATAGCCTAGCCAGAGAATTCATTTCTAGGGGAAAAGAGAAAGCAGCAAGAAGACAATACGGGAGAGAGGGAGAAGATTTAGTGGATCACATTCTGATGTCTCTACATATGTCAGGAGTACAGGAAATAAAGAGGGGCAATGAGAAACTGAGCATGCAGCCAAAGCCATGACAGCACTAACATCAAGGAAATGTGGTAGAACAAACTGTGAGATAAGTACTGGTATAAGAGAACAAATTACTCACAAAGAACACAAAGGGAAGTTCAGTAATACACTTTCTGCAGTATATGTACTTATTCTGAGCATCAAGAACAGGTCAAGGAGTAAAGAAAAGTGTGAATAAGAGTGATGTCATGGTAGGATTCTATCTTTAGTTATCTGTGGGAGAGACAGCGTAACTCTAATGCTACATCAGTCTAAGTCCCAGCCACTTAAATATCCTCCTAGACAAACTTGCTAAGATATAATTGGATAAAACAAAGGAAAAGTATTAAAGAAGAGAGAAGAACTGAGTAAGTAACTGAAGGTGGAAGAGAATTTGGATGAGATCAATGAGAAATTAGGTGTTATTCTAAGAAATGGAAACATCAAAAGAGGGATAGTGTCCAAGAAAAGCAGACTTCATTAAACTCTGGAAATTGACTGATAATACCTCTTGACAGACAGCCCAAGGATTCAAGGAGTACTAGCTGTAATTTAAGAAGACCATGTTCAAAGCACAGCAGTAAAATTGTGACCCCCAAAGAAAGAAAAAATAGGGTATGTATTGAGAAAGTCATATGGGTAA
>VXBO01009042.1:52308-77700 GCA_013400135.1 Rhinoptilus africanus
GCTGAATATAGTTGGCATAAAATGAAACCAAGTCTTAATAGCTTTTTCCTGAGGCCTGATCCTTTTGCTCTTTCACATTTAAGCATCTCATCATGAGCAGATGCAGAGAGTTAAAGACCTGCTACAGAAGTAGAGTATGAATCCTCTCTTAAGTTTCATGCCAAGGGCAAGTAATATTATATGCAAATCTGCACACAGTGGACAGTCGAGGAAACCTGGATCTCTAAGAAATCTCACGGACATAAACTGACAAAGAACATTTGGAAAACACATGTTTGTCAGTGCAAGAAATTGATATCCTGGAAGTGCTCATAGGGAGAAAGATTAACAGAAGTTTCAGCCCAGATGTAAGAAATCTTCATCACACAAGTGGCCAGTTCCACCTACATGTGTTACAAGGAGAAAATGGAACATAATGAACAGTTTAGAGATTAAAAATATGCAGTTTAGAGATTAAAAATATGCCCAAAGGAATAGCGGTAAACTGTTATAATGACAATTGTAATAACATTGTATTGTTACTTATCCCCATTTGAGGCACAGATAGAAACAACACAGACCTCACCTTCACAATGTATTACAAGCAATTTGCAACAACTGTCACTGTTCCTCAAGAGGTTTAGTCCACAATTTCATGAAATAAACCCTGATCTACATTCAAACCATTTCCTGAAGTATGTGAATGGTATTTTTGATCAATGTGGCCTAGTGACATTTTCACTGTGACATTCTAACACTCGAATCAGGAATTCATGTTTGCCAATACCAGAATCAAAAATTTAATTCTCCTCTACTGAACTGAATCCTTTTGATTTGAATTTCAAAATAGTTTTTGCATTTCTCCAAAACTTAAAATTAATCCACTACAAAAAAATGAGACAGAAGTGTAAAAATAAGGATAACAATAAAACCAGTTCTAACATCTAACTAGACCAGAAACCCAGGTAACATTTTTTCCAGTGATAATGACTTGTGAAACTAAGGTTCAAACTGTTTTAACAATCTATCACTTTATGAATATATTTTAGGGAAGCCCTTTTGGCAGGTAAGAACTAGAATGATGCAGGGGCCTCAATTATCCATAAAGTTTTGAGAAAACAGATCTAGTGGGAATGATAAATTGAGACATTTTATGGCCAAAACAAGTATCTGTGATTCTCCCCTGTGGCTCATTTAAGTTTTTATTACATTGCCACAGTCCCATCCATTGTTTTTGTTCGTGAATCAGCAAAAAGCACAATCTCCATGACCCCTGATTCTCTCTGCCTCTTATGTGAGTATATCTGGAGCATCCTTGGTGCATTACACAACTGTCCAGAGTGCTAAGCACAAAAACCAGCACCCCTATTTTAGAGCAAGGAAGTAGACTGGGGAGCAGAGGAGAAGGAAGAGACAGCACCATGATTCAGATCCCATCAATCTGTCTGTTTGTGCTTGAGCTAGTGCAACATATGTTTTAGAAAATATAGCAGCATATAGCTTTTGTTATAAAGCACTGAAATAACTCATATTTAATAGCATATATGGTCTTCCGCATTGAAACGAGCTTTGCAATTTGACAGAAATTTAACCCTTTATAGCTAATTTAGTTTCTTCAGTCTTCATGGTGTCCTCACATATCACTTCCTAGACAAGCTGGGGTGACCTGGGTGTGAGGATACATGCACTGGTAGACCCACTACAGCCTGAAACTCTGTGCTCTCTTGCTTATAAGACAGTCTCAGGTCTTTCCACAAAAAATGCTCCTTTCAGATCCTACCAGCACTACAAGGCCAGCAGGCCAGTTTAGAGTTGAGAAGAATCAGTGAAGCCACCCTATAGAAATTCCTTTGGATTTCACATTTCTGCTGGTATTAGTGACAACTCTGCTTCTGGGTTCCTGATAGCCCCTGCAGCCCTTCCCCTTCTTGCGTCTGACAGGGCTATCCATATCTGTAGCCCTAACACATCAGACAACTAGGAAGCAGTTTTTTTGCCTTAACAGTGAAAGCCAGACATTTCAGAGGATGTTTAAGCTGTAGAAGTCATCTGTTTACAAACTACCTATTACAATCTTTGTTTTACAGATTAGCAAATCGAGTTACCAAAAGCTCCAGCTACTTATCCAAGGCTCACCACTCAGCTCATTCAGCTTCCTCTGAAAATATTAAAATTCAGCTCCCATGCAAGGTATCAAATGCATGTAAAAGGTGGGGATCATTCTTCTGAACCTCAACAGATATCTGTAAGATTTAGCACACACAGTCCAATGTGAAAGAAATTTCTGCAGCATAAAGAGATGTAAAACAGCTCTATAAATTGACAAATTAATTTTGTCATGTGTGCCACCCAGGACATGACTCTTCTGTGTTATTACATGAGCTCTCGATGTAGTGCGGTACATAGCCAAGAGAAGTCTCTCACAGCAACAGCTTAAAGATCACCCTGGTAATGAGTTGTCTGCACAGGACTTAATAAATAAATATCTATTTCTTCCCCTTTAGAATGGTGACAACTCAAAATGCTAAGTTAGCAATACCACAAAGGAAATATAGAACCACTGGAATAAAAGCCTAAAGCGTTCCACACTATCAGTCAGGTTACCCAGACCAAGGGGAGGAGACACTTCTGCTACAGAAAAACATAGTTTTTAAAATCGGAAAGCATGGAACGTGCCTCTAGCTCCATCTCAAATATTACTTTACCTGCTCAAAGAGCCTTAAGGAAGGAAGGAAGGAAGGACTAAAAAGAGAATGTGTGAAAGAATAAAATGAAAAAGAAAGGAAGAAAAGAGGAAAGGAAGAAAAGAAGAAAGGAGGAACAGAAGGAAGGAAGGGAGAAAGAAAGAAAGAAAGAAAGAAAGAAAGAAAGAAAGAAAGAAAGAAAGAAAGAAAGAAAGAAAAGAGTTTAGTGGATGTTCACATTATTGAAATGAATTTAGAGTGATCAAATGCTACTTAATCATTTGCTCCAGGCAGTCATTATTTGTGTGTTACCTTTTCCTGAACTGGAGGATTTATGGTGGGGGAGGTTTGTTGTGTAGGGCTGCAGCACTGCCTGATGTACTGTCTGGATCATGTAACGGGGGAGAGGCAGCAGTACCTTGAAGTAACACCTTCCTCCCAGCAGAAACCTTTCCACATTAGCACTGTGCTGCTTCAAACTCCTTGAATTATACCAAATAGTAAATCTCTACAAAGAGACATGTCATCAGTTCAGGGTGTTATGTTATGTGTGGAGTACTGTGTCCAGTTCTGGGCTCCCCAGCTCAAGAGGGACAAGGAATTGCTGGAGAGGGTGCAGCATAGGGCTACTAAGATGATTAGGGGACTNATTAACCAGCTTCATTATTCTGTGTCTGTTTAGGAATTTTTGTTTCTAAATGAAGTTCTGTAGGAGTTAGGTGGGAATTGCGATTATTTAAGAAGGGTAGCAGTGGATACAGAAGTGAAAGATAACGTAAGTGTTGAAGTGCGGTGCCATTTCTCTTCCTTGTTGCTGATGATGAATAAAGCATGATTACTAATAGATCTTTTAAAAAAATGTCTTCCTGTCTGCACTCTTGTTAAATAGCCTTCCTCTTAGCCATTGCCGGGTTAAGGTGTATTCAGGGGTCCCTTAGTATCTGCTGTAATAGTTTGGGACCTGCTCTGAGCTATGGACAATTTCTCATGGGTAGTGAAGAGGGGAGGAGAGCCACCAGAGCCATTCTCAGCACATGCCCTCTGCCCACAGATGAAGTTTTAGCAGCAGAGAGCAGTTCTGGCATCTCTAGACATAATCTTTTCCCTAAGGTTCCTGGAGACAGCTTTCTTTTCTTTAATGTCCACAGCGCTGAGCAGAAAAGCCATTCCGCAGTTCTCTTATACATGAGTGTGGGAAAGCCAGTTCTTTACTTAACCATTCCCTCTGACACATAAGCATACACACCCCTACATGATATACATATATACCATTAATGAACTGTTTAATTTAAATTACATTGAATCTTGTCCTCTGTTTAGCCCTGGGAACTAATATATGACAAACCTGGCCCGACCTCTTTTCAAAACCTGGTTTCTTGTTTGTTAAGCCAAGAGGAAAAAGGTTTATGTTAGTTTGGAAGAACTCCATGATTATGTGAGGAACAGCTCTGGCAGCATCCTATCCCTTATTTGGTCACCCATTTTTGGCTCCTTTTCCAGAAATGTGGAACAGGATTAATTTCCACAACTATAAATGTCTACACTGTAGCCACCTACATCAGAGTTAGTCATCTGGACTCCCTGTGCAGTGGGAGGAAAGAAACAGGCACTTGTAAAATCGAATAAATCTTGCTTATTTTAGACATCTCTCTTAGAATGAGATTAATCACTCTATGCATGCATTTATTTTTCATTTGCTAAAAGAGCTCAGAGATCTCAAAAACAACTATACTGTAGATTTCTGAAGATGCACTGAATCCCACCCATTCGTTATTATGACAAGAGTCCCTTATAAACAGAATGTTGTGCTGCCATCTTTTTTGTTTCTTACTGGTGTGATGTTTTTAACAGCTTCTGAAGTTTATTAATTTGTAAATGGTTTTTTGCACTTTAAATGTAGTTAACATACTGAAGTGTTGGGCAAAGCATGTGAGGAAACCATTGTTCCTGTCTCTGCTTTAAATAATTGTAATCCTTCAGCCAGGCAAGTATAGCTGAAGCAATATAACCAGCTCAGAGTATACACAATTATCTCAATATAAAGAGTTTATGTCTTTTGTTCTAGACCAAGAAAGAAAACAATAATCATATACCAAAATATGTCATTTTTATACAAGGAAACCTGTAGACATCCTATGGACTTTACTGGCAAATGTATGTATATTAAAACCACCAAAATCTGCTGTGGTTACATGTTTGTGTAGCTCAGGTCTTAGGAGAAACACATTTTAACAGTGCCCTTGAACATTTCATAGCTCTGAGCTTCTCTAAAGCATGCTGCTTTAGTGCTGAATCTGCAGACACGGGCAGTGTAGTCATCTTCCCTAACTTTTGGTGTCAACAATGTAGATACCTATCTCCAAGCTAGCAGACTTCCTTTATAGTCAATGGAGTGGGATGCCTTTTGGCATTTTAAGGGTACAATTCATCTGACCTATTTTAGACACATACTTTAAGAAGAGCTGAATCATGCATTAGAAATGCCTGTTTCTTTTCATTGACTGTAGTCTCCCAAAGACTAGCACAGGTGTACATCTCTCTCATATATGTCTGGTTTTCAGCAAATGTCGCTGTTTTCTACAGTCTTTCTCATTCTGACCTAGTCACTGTTAGTGAAACACGACCACAATGGAAGTTCTCACACGGGCATACCCATATTATTTTAGGAGCACAGTTCCCAGCATGATGTTGGCTTATGCCAAACAGCAGTCTCCCAAAGAGAGGAGTACCAGGGACCATTCTAAAAAGGTAGTTTGAATGCAGCAACCTTATTTTGAAGCATAAGAGATTTTAGACCTATGGCCTTGAGCCATACTACACCCTGGAGCTTTGAGGTCCCTTTGGGTACTTAAGCAGCATGGCCACTACGTTATCTGACCACACATTGTACAGCCGATTGCAGCCCAGTCCAATAGCTAATCTCTACCCCACCAAAGAAGAAAGTCACTGTATGCCAGTGTGTTCACTGCACTCAGGAACTTTTACAGTGCGGAGAATATAGTGTGTGACAAGCTTTTAATTTATGGCATTCATAAATGTCTTCTATGAAGCATGAAGAAATCCATTATCAGATTTTAAGTGAGCATGTTTCAAAAATGTCATTATGCTTGTGACTAACCAAATACCTATGATTAGTTCTGTTATTGCTGACGTTTCTAAGAAAAAGTGGAAATGCTCTGTGTGGTAACCATCTAGCTGGTTCTCTAATTGAATTGCGGGCTGAGAAGACCTGCACAAACATGTTATTGATTGTCACGACTGCCATGTATTCTTACAAAGCATAAAAGCTCTGCCAACCGCCTGGTCCCGCTTCTCACATTTAGAGTTGACGAGGGTTCACCACAAAGAAAGCCCTGTGTACCTGACTTTGTACCTCAACAACTAGACACAGACGTATGAACTGCCTGGTAAATAACCCCAATATGTGTGCCCATCTTTGCCAGTGCAAGTGCTGGGATCTCCAATAGGTGTGTTTTCAAATGTGAGGACTGAATATACCCTGGAAATTACATTTGTTGAGGTGAAACATCGTGTGTTAGAAAATACACGACTGTGTCCTTATTCAGGAAACTGTAATAAAGTCCAGCCATCTGCACTCTCTAGTTTTGCTGGCACTAATTGCTCCATGCTTACTGTCCAACAAAGGCAGTTGAAAATTTTGGTGGGTGTGAGTACTCATTATAGACAACAAGCCAGCTGGCCAAATTCTGCTAACTTAGTAGTTGTATAACTCTGGAGTATATCTGCCTTACTTGGCATGGAAATAAAAAAAATAAATATAGCTTAGCGCAGTAGAATTTGCTATTTAATCTCTATTTCCTAAAGCTGCTAGTGACATTACTGTAAACTCTTCATGTAAACATTAAGTTCCTGAGAAAGAAAGTTCTTGTGCTGTGTAGGATGCCCACCACAATGGGACTTAGACTTCCGTCCTTTAGGCCGCAATATTATACAGAACTTTGAAAGAAAACCCAAAATTTGGCAAACGTCACACAAATATCAGTTAATTTCCAAATTCTATAACAGCTCCAGAGACGCTACTTTTATCTCCCTGATAAATAAGATTTTTATTCTTTATTCCTGCTGGGGAGCAGAAGCCATTTTCTTGATAGAAAATTTGGAGCAATTTTCCAAAAGAAGGTACAGTCCAAGAACTTGAATTAATGTCGAGACAGAGACCTATTTCTTAGGTGATAAAAAGGAAAGGACTCAATATCCAGTTTGTGCTTTCTGTTCAAGTCTGCTCTTATTCTTAAATTTTCCTGTTTTGAGAAGGTTAAGATAGGACTCATACNTTGTTTTGATAGCATAAATTATGTCACAATAAAAGGAAGCTACACTTAATAGCTTAGTCTAAAACAGTCACAGGAAGATCCTACTAGGCAATTTTGTGACTTAACCAGCACCTCATAAGACATGAAAAAAGTGAAAAAAGGCAGAGGAAATCAGATGCAAATACTCTTCATCCACCATTCTGCCAGGTCTACTGTACTCTATGGGTTATGTCAGAGAAGAGCAAATGTTGTTACCCACTGAAATCAACGGCAATGCTTTTCATTTCTACAATAAAAGCTGGAGCAAAATTTCCATGAAATTTCCTGTTATGATAATCTGCTTGAGTTTTATTTGCTTTGTTGCTTTTTTAGTATAGGTGTTCTAAGGCAGAACTGAAAACAGTTCACAGTTAAGGCAAAATGTGTGTGCTTAGGTGTCTATTTAAAAATATTTTTTGTTACAAGTCATTGTGGTTCAGTGCATCAGCACACTGACCTAAAGCTCAAAGGAGACATATTTTATTACTTATTCTGCCAGTAGATTGCCTTGAAGCCTAAAGTCACAGTACCTTCTGTTTTAACATGTTGTCTGCATGACATGCTGTGGTGTCCAATCTCAATGCTTTTGAGTGACTCAAACAAAGAAGCTTTAAAGAAAATATAATTCAAACAAGTAAGTTAGGAACTAAGCACTTTTATAGAGTCCTCTTTCAGTTCACTGACCAAACTTTACATATAGTAAGATAAAGTAAACATGAAGCAGCTTTAAGTATGAGGTATTATAAAAATGCTTTTTGTATCAGCCTCCCTTCTAACTTTTTCTATGCAAATTTGCCCCACCACGCAATTATGCTGGTGGTCTCTCCTGATGTACACAAGTCTACTGGCAAGACTGTCCACTCGTTGGCATAAATTATTCTAATTTCTTGAATGAAAAGCTTTGATGGTAAAAGTGCATCTTCTTTAATGGTGGTATCTATGCCTGTATGAGGGTTTCTGCTGTGTCAGTTAGGAGATCAGATTTAAATGTAGAGCAAGCCAAAGATTGTGCCAGCTTTCCCATTAAAAAAATTATCTCAAATTACGCATTGCTTCCTGAAATTGTTTAGTTATAATTGCCCTGGGCTAGTTCTTGCCCAGTGCTGTTGTTCAGCAGAGACTACCTCTAGACCTGCTTTAAATCTGAGAAAGCTGAAGAAAAAAACCACTTCCCATACAAGAATGCATTTTCATTACTGGTCAAGGACCTTTGAGAAAGAGACATATTCTGGCAAAAAAAATATAATCCTCAATGAGGAAAATATCTTGGAAAATGTTTCTGGAAAAACTGATGGTGATGTTACTGAGTTATACAGAGTCCAAAATCGTATTTCGGGAATTATTCTGGTTTCATTACTTTCTTACTCAAGCAGGACTGTGTGTGCACGTGCAGTTAAACTAGCTGATGGGAATATCTCCAAGGAATGCATTAAATGGCGTCATAATTAAGGGAAAAAAATAGTCAGTGCTTGTTGCCCATATTCTTTGCTCTTGAAAAGTATTCAGGGTGGGAATTGCATTAACTTGTATTCTGAAGGCTGTAAATCAGGAGAGGGTGAAATTATGGTGTAATTCTCATGAACATATTTAAATGAACCTTCTTTTTTGCTAGATACTGTACTGCACATGTATTATCACAAGGTAGTTCTTAACATATAAGACACATGACTCTTTATTCAAGCTCTCATTCAACACATCTGCATCTTTGGCAAATTCATGAGCTTCCTAGTTCAAAGTCTACCCAACTACTGCTATAGAAAAAAAGCCTAGTATGGCTTGAAAGGGAGCAAATGTTTAAGTCAGAGAATTAAAACATAATTGTATGACCTGCATACAGCATCATGCTGCAAATATTTCTGTAATTTCCCTCTTACTGAAAATGTCACTTGTTTTGCTGTTCCTCACTACAGATCAGAGTTTCATGAAAGCTTTAAAGGAAACAATGAATGAGATGAGGAGCTTAACAACCCCCACCTCCCAACTAAATATCTTTGAATAGAAAAATAAGTCTCCAAAGGCTAGAATGCTATCTTGAAGCTATAATAACAGTGCAAATCCTATTGCCTTCAAAGGAATAAAGTCAGAAAACAAGATCCTACGGGTTCAACCTGCATACACCTGCCTCTAGCCCTGCATATATTTATGTTCTATGGGAAAATCCTTCTGAGCATGGACAGGTGATTATGTGTCTTGGAATACCAGATACAGGCTTGGTAATTAAATTTCTAACCAAACATCCTTCTGCCCCCACTCCCTCAATTAAAGACAGTTGCTACACACATCGTTTTTTCTGGAGCCCAGCATGTTCTTCTGTCCTCACATCATAACCCAAAATCCTGGAAGTGTTCCCATTACCAGAGCTCAGGTAGAAAAGAGAACACAGAGACTCCTTGCAGGAACAAATCCCAGACATTTAACCCAAAACACAGTGTTTGATCTTGACACATGAGTTTGGCACCCTGCAATGTGGGTGTGTTTTTATTTCCCATGAAGGTTATGGCCTTGCATGTAATTCTGTTTTTTGGGGGTTTTTTATTTGGTCACTCCTTTTCATTAATTCCTGTACAATGGGGCCACTGTTCCTTTCAAACAGAGTCACAGGATCTAACAGAAATACAATCACAGAGCATACAATTTGCATCTGGAATCAGATCCATGAAATTCAGGGGGTAGATTAAAGGCTTGGCAGAAAATATGTGAAGACTGCTGCCAGAACTATCCCAAATAAAAACCAGTAGGAACTACTCATCTGTTTAGTATCGGAGCTACACCGCAGAATAACTAACACCTGACCAGGCTGTGAATATTTTCAGAATCAGTGCGAAATCTGTTTAATAGATTCTTCATATGTGAAGATCCATTCTTGAAGTTACCTCACCCTAGCTTCAGTCACTGCAGTCTTAACTATGAAGCACACTGAGCTAGCTTATGAAGATATTTATAGGTTTCTACATAAAACCAGTGCTGCAAGTTTACTAAAGAGATTTTTCATTTCTTTGCTTCTAATACATCCAACATGTTAGAAGCAACTTGTCTGGCTCCCATTTGGGATCACTTCAAATACACATGCAGAAATTCCATGCTGAGAAACTCCTTGTAAGTAGAGGGATCTGTCTTCCTATTTCAGTACTAATTGAAAAATGTTAGGGTTGTCTCGTAGAATCTGAATTACAAAGAGAATTTGGGCAAATTAATCCTTTGTCTCATAACACACCCAAAGCATACACAAACGCCTCAGGCTTGCACACCCTGGTCTGGTTTATTGCTGTAATTAAGTACTAGACCTGTCTATGTTGTTTGGTTTTTTTCCACTGAAGTGGTTAACAACAACCACTATCAAACTTTACTTTTCAGTTTCAGCCATCCATAGTCTCAAAAGCATCATAATGCCATGCAGGTGCATATAAAAGCTCAGACATTTTCTTGAGGCTCTCTTGGAGCTGGAAAAGACAGACGATATAAAATAAAGTGTCCATGCATATAGCTGACAATGGCTAATTTTCTGTCTGGAAAACAGCTGCAGTAAAATTTACAAATAGAAATAAAGAAAATTAAATTCCCTAGGCACTCTAAGAGAGTTCTCACCAATTTCTCAGGGTTTATATCCAACTCTACCAAAATGTATGGAACAGTTACAAATGCAACACAGTAGTTTTCTAAATAAATCTGTGTGCCCACATATGCTTAAGTTGTATCCAACTCCTTTCAATTATTATTTAGCAATACTTAATTTAAAAGATATATCAAGAATTATGTTTTTTCAGTGTTAATGCCACAGCTGGGATCCCACTGCTGATGAAAGGAGTCCATCAAACTGTAATGTTTGAGGGGCATCAGTTTTTCTCTGATAGGTACATCATTACCCCGGCTTTCCCCCCCCCCCAGGCTGGCCCTCTGATAACAGCCTGAGCTATGCTACTGCCCTAAGCAGGGANGCTATGCTACTGCCCTAAGCAGGGAATAGCTAAAGCAGGCTACGAGAGGAGGAGAGCTTTTCCTGCTCACCAAGGTGCAGTGGCCATTCATTGTGTCTCAGCAGCGTGAAGCATCAGAGCATCAGAGGAGCAGCTATCTGAAGGACAGGGACAACTGAACTCCTCAGGGCACACAGCGCTATTGTATTGGCATATGCTTCTTAACGCCAGAGAGACACTGCTTGGGGAGGGATCTCTACGCGTAACTACACCACTCAAAAAGCAGTATGATAAAGGTCTGCATTTGAACTAAGCATTCAATATACAGAATGATAAAGACAACTTTAATTAAAAATTTAATATAAGAACCAACTGCCCTGGGTGACACAAGTGTCTGTCTCACCTTGTATCCTGTTTCATGCAGTGACCCAGACTGGACGCCTACCAAACCCACAAAGAACATGGTAAATGTACGGTGACAGTTCACACAAGTTTAAGGAACTTCTGATTCAGAGGTGTTTGTCCTCATGATTAATAGCTCCTGACGGATTTTTTTTGTGTTTTCACTAATTGGCTTCTGAAAGCATGTAATCTTTCCAAAATTCTGAGCATCTTGCAGCACCTAACTCCACAGATTAACTACATGTTATCTAGACAAGTACCTCCTTCTACTGTTTTGAAAGTGACATCTGACAATTTCCTCTTTGCTTTCTCCTTGATGGTCATGATTTTATAAACATCCATGTATCTTCCCTAAATGTCTTATTCCCAGGTTGAATACTGCTAGGCAGTACATGTATGTAATTCTTTACTTACTTTTCCTGCTGTTCTCTGTATTCTTTTTATTATTGCCATTTTTGGGCAGTAACTGTAACTATATGGAATTTTGAAGGAATGTGTGTATCACGTATTTCTACAGAACTTTTTTCTGTGCTGTTCATTATTTCTTTCCTGAACATTAATATCCTGTATAGGATGTTCATGTATATGCTTTTTGTTTGTTTTTGGTTGTTATTGAACACTGAGATGAAGTTCTCAGCAAACTGTTCACAGTGGCGTCAAAATAATTTTTTCTAAGTGATATTAGTTAACTGTCCTGGTTTCAGCTGGGTTAGAGTTAATTTTCTTTCTAGCAGTTGCTCTGTTTCAGATTTGCTATGAAAGGAATGTCAATAATGCCTATTATTTTAGTTGTTGCTGGGTGTCGTTTATACTATTCAAGGACGTTTTTCAGCTTCCCACAAAGCTGAGAAGGAGCACAGACAGAACAATGGAAAGGGCAATGGAATATTCCGTACCATAGACATCATGCTCAGTATGTAAATGGGGATTGGCCAGGGATCAGGAATCCACCATCACTGCTCAGGATGGGCTGGACAACAAGTTCACTGGGGGTGAGAGAGAATCCTGTTTGTTGTATTATTTTATCTTGTATATTCTTTTACCATTACTATTATTATTGTTGTTGTTGTTGTTACTATTTTCCTGTTACTGTTCTATTGAACTGTCTTTATCTCAACCCATGAGTTTTGGGTTTTTCCTTCCCTTTCCCCTCCTTTTCTCACTCTTCTCCCTGACCTTGGGGGAAAGAGGAGAAGTGTGACAGCAGCTGTGTGGTCCTAGCTGCTGGCTGGGGTTAAGACATGACATTAACACAATGATTTTTGTTATATATAGCTTCTCAAGACTGCTTCCCTCAACACATTACATTCCATCTATCACCGATTAGTTTCATTTGCCATTTTATAGTGCAATCTCTGATTATGAAACTTTTCTGCAAGTCTTTGGATCACTACACATCATCATGTTCACCCTGTTTCTGTATTATTCTTAACTATGTTTAACAGCACAGGATTCATTGTAGCTCTTTATGGACCATACCAAGAAGCTCTTTCCACTCTAAAAACTCACACTTAATTTCTATCTTTTAATTCCTGACTTGAATATATCATAGGCCCACAAGAAGATCTCACTCTGTAACACTATGGTTTCCTTAAAAGCTTTTGGAGAGGCCAAAAGTGTTCCGAAAATCCAAATAAATCCTATCATTTTTCCAAACAATCCATATTGTCAATGATTTCTTCAAAGAATTCTGGTAGAATTATGAGATACGAGTTTCTGTAAAAATCAAGTGTTATTTGCCATCATACCATAGTTATAAATGTGTTAATTAAGTTCATTCTTTAATGTGATTTTTGTCAGTTTTATCAATATGGTTGGTAGTTCCTTGGATCACCCCTGAAATTATTTTAAAATTGATGATGCTTAAGCCATCCTCCAACCCTCTGGTACCAGAGCATTCACTGTAAGGCTTACTTAAATATCACAGTTAGCAGTTCAGCAATTTTATATCCAAGCCCTTTTATAACTCTGGAGAGAATACCATCTGCCTTAAGCAATTAGCGTTCATTATATTGATTTATTTTAGAATCTCTTCAACTGTCCCTTTATTTGAGACAGTCCCTTGGTGTAATCTCAAATGCTAATTAAGCTGACTCACTAAAATATATTATATATAGCTGAAAGCAAAATCCCTTACAATTCTTAAGAACAATGGATGCAGAGTACATACATAGAATGAGTGACTCCACCTTGGAAAGTTACTCATGAAAAGGATGTAAGTGGTAGAAATGCAGTAAAACTTCAGCGTGAAGGCCAAAGACATTGGCAAATTAGCTAGTACTACCCTTTGACAAAAAAAGTGAGAAAACAGGAACTAAGAGACAAAGCAAGAGCTCCAAAGTAGGAGCTAAACTGAAAATAAGATCTATATAATTTTACCTTAAGTAGACCATAGGTAAAAAATTACTAAAGCATGTCAGTGCTGTTTGTTTTATTTTATAAGACCTTTAAATATCAGAAAAAGTACAGAAGAGAGTCAGAAAAACCATTTGAAGATTGGAAAAGACATCTTCTCCTCAGAAATGAAGCAATTAGTTACTGGATGAGATCCAAGGGGAGGTAGGTATTCACTTCTATTTCATGTCTTCAGAACAATTTAGAAAGCCTCTTGGTATATATGCTTTGCCAAACATTACAAGCAACTATTCTCTCCCTTCCCAAATTTCTGTCTGTAAGAGACAATTTCTCCATATGGGACACGAAATTACAGTTTCTTCAGCAATCTTGACAATTACATAATTTCCTCCCCAGAACTCCTAGGCCTGTAGCCTGAAAAAAGCTGGAAACAATATGGGTATCAGAAATTCTGCAAATCTGTAAATAAATACATAAATGAATAACTCAGCTGTCAGTGTAGGTAAGCACAAAAATGGTCCTGAATTGCTGCTGACAACCTAATACCTGTGAGATTGCATCCTTTATTTTGGTAGAGATGCATTTCTTTTCAGATCATTTGTCTTTCATGTACTACTGAATGTAAGATGTGTCTCAGTGATTGATCGACTGATTGAAACAAGAACAGAAAGAAACAATCATTAAAAATTTAAGCCCTTTTCTGGGTCATCTTTGAGGATGTAACCTTGAGGAGGCCAGGCTGCCACTGAAGTTAACAAATCTACCATCATTTATCTGTTGTGCCAAATACTTATTTTGATTGTTCAAATTACGGAACTGGAAAACTTTTTTTCTCAGAAGGTCCAATGCAACTAAACCCAACTAAATTAACTATGAGTCTTCAGGTTTGATTCTGCAATTATGCAAAACACTTTGCAGAATACAAAAAGAAAGTTCATTCAGCACTTACAGTGGAAGAAGAAGTCTTAGTGATAACTCATGTTTAGGTACTAACTCTTGCCAGAAAAAGTTATTTTGCTTGCATATGAAGTCTTACACAACAAATTACTAACTTAGAATTTTACAGCAAAATGTGGAACTATAGACATAAAAAATAACTGTGATCTACATTTCATGGAATCATAGAATGGTTAGAGTCGGCCTTAAATGGAAGTGGCCTTAAAGATCAGCTAGCTCCAAACCTCCTGCCATCAACAGGGACACCTTCCACTACAGCAGGATACTCAAAGCAAGCAAGGTTGTTGAGTGTGCACTCAATCTCACAGTCCATGTTGCCAACAAAGACGTTAAACTGCATCAGTCCCCATACTGACCCCTGAGGAAGACCACTCGTCATTGGTCACCACCTGGACATTGAGCTGCTGACTGTAACTCTTTGAGTGCGACCATCCAGCCAATCCCTTATCCACTAAGTGGTCCACTGTCAAATCCATGTTTCTCAAACTTAGAGACAAGGATGTCAAGCAGGCCAGTGTCAAATGCTTTGCACAAGTCCAGGGAGATGACATCAGTTGCTCTTCCCTTATCCACCAGTGCTATAACGCCACCGTAGCAGGCCATTAAATTTGTCAGGCATGATTTCCCTAAGTAAAGCCATGTTGGCTGTCATCAATGATCTCTTTATTTCCCATGTGCTTTAGTATAGTTTCCAGAAGAATCTGCTCCATGATCTTGCCAGGCACAGAGGTGAGACTGACTGGCCTATAGTTCCTTGTGTCCTTGCTTCTTCTCTTTTTGCAAATGGAGGTTATGTTTCACCTTTTCCAGACAGCGGGCTCCTCACTCGACCACCATGACTGTGATTATCGTCAGGCTAACCTGCACGAATTTTCCAAATTGCAGCTGACTGGAAAAATAAGAGAGAGAAACCGTCCCAGTCATGTGGATTTGAAAACAAAAGTTTCAAACCATTTAAGGCATTCAAATATAAATGTAAGAATCAGGTTTGGGGTGAAGGTTTGGCTCTCAAATTGTTAATTTGAGACCTGGATCTATTCAGTGCTAATCATTTTGCTAAATCAGAACCTGTTCTCACTTGTTGTGTAACTTTAGTTGCTGTATTCCCCAGCCCACTCTTTGTCAAAGTTTGCAATTAACTCTCTACCAAATGGCAACACAGCGTGAGAGCAATTGATCTGCTGGCAAGGTATCAGTGCAACACATCAGCAATCCATCATTCTGCTTCATTCATTGATGAAACACGGCAGGGAGCTGAACACCAACCAGCCAGCAAAACAGTCCTGACTGTGCTTCCTGCTTCCCACGTGATTAAGATAGATGGACTTCAGGAATGAATGGAGACACAGAAAAGGGACAGGCTAACAGTTTGAGGACATGTTCTCCCACAGGACTGCTGGGAAAGATACCAAGCTAACAAAGCCGACAGGGGGATAAATCTCCACCAAAGGAGAAGCCTGCCTCACACCTCTGACCAAGTCCACCACGAAAATGGACCAAGTGCACTTATCTTTCACATGGACCATCAAACAATCCCAAACAGTCCCTAAAGCCTGCACACTGCATGCCACTTTGTTAGCAGTGAACTGCCCTTGGCAGACATGAATTTAACAGGGGGCCTCAAGCTAGGAGGCCTCATGCAGCTCATACACACCTCATACAGCCACAAGTGTGTTCTCTGAATGGCTATGGTTACTCATGTTCTTTCCTTCTACTTTCTCCTCCCTCCTCCTTTGTCAGCATCCTTGACAAAGAGAGTTGTATTGCAGGGTTGCTCAGTAACTGGAGACCAAGTCTCTGAGCCCTGTGCAGTGTGGGTAACTTCATAGCACGTGACCTTGATCCAGCTAGCTTGTACTGGAGTCTCACAAAGATATAGTACCCAAAAGCTGTTTGTCTAGGAAGGATGCAGACTAACAGCCTTCTTGGTTAGACTCTCACCATTTTGTTAACAAACATGTTCTTAAGCAGCAGAAAGTCTGCCACTCCAAGCTTCACCTATGGGATTATTTGTACTTGCCATAGTCATAGGATTAGTGTGTCCTTTCACCATATTTTTGACCTCCATGATATCTGAGACATTGTGTGCTACCAACAGTAGGGCTTCCAGTTATTTCCGTCAAGGTAGCATGCTCGGACAGGACAGGACCTGTGAGATGTACCTGTTTGAGGGCATGGCACAGTGCTACATATGTGCACCTAGAGTTTCATTTGTGCTTCCTGAAAAGTACACGAGCACTGTAAGTTTACTCTCATATTTACGAGTTCATGAGAGAAAAACTTTTCAGAAGACACTTTGTCATTTCAAACATAGAAGCAAGACAGTGAAACCGCCAGTTTCGGCATCTCTGATAGGTTTAATTTTTGACATGGAGGATTTGGGGTCTTTGGTTTTTCCCTCAACAGGATTAACTCAATCTGTTTAAAACTCCCCCAGTAAAACTCCCAGATCAGTATTAGTAGTGTGCACAGAATGAGAAACACATGAACAGAAAAAAAGGCCAACAATTGCACAAAGGTAGGGTGGAGATAGTCTTCGCAAAACAGTATATATGCTGGTGGAGCCAGAGATTTACTTAAAAGGAAATGGGGGAGAAATAAAGAAGAGAAATGCAGTCATATCCATACCACAATAATCCATTCTTGTAAAATTCACCCTTAGGGGTGAAGTTAAGGGCCTAATAATTTCCCTGGGTTTGTGACGAGGTCACAGTATCTCACAGCACCATTACAGCTCACTGATCACTTGATCTCGCAGACCTCCCAGACACCCTGAAGTTTCAAGGGCCCTTGGAACAGAAGAGTCTGCCCAAATTCAGGGCATGTCAGCACTCTTCCAACAGCTCTTCAGCAACGGTTTATTCCTAAGTAATTACTCATTTTAACCACAAGCATACATAGACTCCTATTCATAACACTCAGAGGTATCTTAAAAATCTGACTACTCAGCTGATACTCATACACAAAATCTGCCGTTTTCCTCAGAAAAAAATCCTAAATTTTACTTTGGTGGAAAACAAATTTTGGCGTGCATAATAAAAATATTTATTTCAGTATTCTCTTTGATCTAGTAATGTGATTTTTATATGATTGGTTCACATTTTACAGATGATTAGGATATAACAGTACTGAGTGAAATTTTTAATTAACCTAATTATTTATCAGCAAAGGACACATAAAAATGTGCTAGCAGAGCCAAACAGCAAATCAGCAGGAGAACTGGAGGTTCCAACAATGGTGTCAATCAATTGGTCAGTCCCTCAAGAAAGAAAATGAAAAGAGGAAACAATTGCAGTGATCTAATAATGTAGCTTCTTCATACAAACATATTTTACAGGTTTCAGTTTATATTTTCTCAGAAATCCTGAAATATTACATCCCCCCTCCCGTGTCCAAAGTCCCTCAATTCCCTCAGAAATCTTGCTGCAATTTCTACAGTAAAGTATTTATTTCCTTCACACTCTATTTTTGCAGACTGGCAATCGCACTGCAACTCTAGAAGGGCTATAAAATGTTAAGATTTTATTGAGGTAAATGTGGAAATGAATAACAAAATCAGACCAGTGGTTTCTCTTTAATTCTTTTCTTTTTATTGATCCCAGATTTTTAAATTTCATGCCATCTGACATGAGAAAGCCCCAGAGGCACTGTCATTCAACTCACATTTTAAAAAATGATACTGAAAATGTTTATCTATAATTAAAGAATTCTCACAAGAAGCCAAGAGTTCTGGTGTTTGAGTTCATACTGAGCTCACACTGTTTATCAACATTAAGGAGGACAGATTTTTTAGATAGGGACAACAAACTCATTGTTGAAGTATTAACAGAATAAGCAGTTAAGCTGTTCACTGCTATGAAGTATATGCAATTCATTTCAAAAATAAATGTCTCACTACACACTGCAAGCTATTCTGGTAGAAAAGGGTATTCCATGCTCTAGCTGAAGCTCTGCTACTGCACAGAGATTAAAGATTCATTGGGCAAGAAAGTGAGACATCTCTCTTGTGTAGGAAGACACTGTCACTGTCCTCTGGCAGATGTGAGCTGTGCCTTCCCTGGGTGCCAAAAACCATGTCTGCATTTTACCCAGTGACTCTTCAGCATGAAATAAGGACTATCCCTAGAACAGGGCTGGGACCTATGACTTTTCCTCCCTGCCCTATGTACAGACTGGAACATGCTTCAATCCTGAAGCCATAGGCTTCGAGGAGCAGGCTAAGTACCTTGCTGCAGGTTATCAGGTTCTGAATCCTTCATGGGTGGAGGGATACCAGAGATCACTGATGAAGGCGAAAAAGCCTTGGTCATGCATGGGAGTTTTGACACATTTTTGTTGTCATGGTTCACACAGGAGAACTCCAGGGATCTTTTACATCTCTCCTCTGAGCAGAATCTCATCCTGAGGAGTTTAGCTCTCCATGTACACTGTATGAAGACTACAGGTAAGGCTTTGGATTCCCCTCTAGCATCAGGCATGAGAAGACTAATATTGCAATGCTGAAAAGTCTGGCAGCCTCAGTCTCTTTTATAGTGAATGTCTTTATCACCACAAAGCAGTGGGTTCATACAGAGATTATAGTGCCTGAATAGGCAAAAAATACCTCATGGTAATAAATATATTTGTAACTGTGCATATCTTCACTTCTGTGAGCAACAGAAAGTTTGTGAAGACTTGAATTTTGGTATCTGAATCTGCAAAAGGGTAAGTTCTTCTCAAAATGACATGCCTGCAGGCTTGCAGAATATAACAGTTTCAGTTAAAACCACGACAAATCCAAAGCTGCAACTACCAAGAAGAAATGAGAGAGCAAAACTTTGAAGCTGCAACACTTCAATGAACATCTGACATCGTATTAGCTGCTACAGCTTTCTAACCCAGGGAACAGGGAGAAGGACAGTCTCGCAGCAATGGGACCTCTTCTGTAACTCTCATTTATTTAAGCGTTACCCATTTGGTAGATACTCAGCTCTATATAGGTCAGTCAGTGCATGGAATAATTACATTCTGAAAAGGAACATTCGTATCAGAAAGGGAAACTGCCTTATTTAAATATGGTCAGAAATAATTAAATAAAGTGAGTGATAGGGAAAAGTTCACAGCAGGAATTCATGACAATGATAGGTCATGCTTGCACAGTGAAAGCTTTGACACAAAGCTTATGTCACAGTTAGCTCAATGGAAGGTTAGTCACTCTGTATTAGTAAGCACTTGACTGTATGATTTCCTAACAGAAGGTTGCAGGACATGTCCAAACACTTTTTAAAATAGTGAAGATTCCTTTTCCACATTGCAGAGCCTTGGCTTTTCCTGGAGGTGGGAGGGAACACGCAGTGCAAAGCTGTCTGGTACTTTACAGAAATACGTATCGATAGGTATGTATTTCTACTCTGTAACTACTCTGTTGTTCTGTTTTCATTAACAGTCTGTCAGGCTTCTCCTATAAATCTCTATTTTCATGCGCTATATCTCAACCATAAAAATTCACTGCAGTGTAACATTTGGCAAAAAAGTCTCAGCCTCAGCACAGGTCTCACCATCACATTTAAACCAAAAATTTTAAAAAAATCTAAAAAAAAAAAAAAGGAAAAAAAAAAAAAAAGGAAAAAACACAAATATATTAAAGCGCTTCACTGAATTCAGAAAGGAAATGCAGGATTCACACAGAAAGCTAAGTTAGATGTTGAATGCCACATCTAGCACTCAGGTATTGAAATAATTTCCTACAGCAGACCATCTTCCTGTGCAAACAGTGTCTCATTGTGTACACATGCACTAAGGCTGAAACAGGCACAGGGCTGGGCTCTGTTTCTCCATCTGTGACTGTGAGAATCTGGCTGATTTTTGCAGCTCAGTCACCTCACTGTTTGCAAAATGCATGTAGATGCTGGACCTCTCATTTTAATAGACCTAACAGTAAAGCAGATCTAGTACTAGATCTTAGCAATAAATAGCTCCACTATCAGGTTCACCGATGTGTTAAATTTTTTCACAAGCTTGTGAAAGTGTAGCAGAGAAATGGCTATGTCTTGCAATGACCAGTGATATTCTCCCACAATAACATGCCATCAAGTACCATTTCCAGGTGCTTCTCTTGTCCATGCCTGTGCTGGAACCTGCAGGCAAAGGAAGAGGTGGTGTCTATGCCAGCAGCACATTCACCAAGGACCCCACCACACAAGCTTTCCCAGCTGGGTAGGGTCTGCTTGTTTTGCAGTGCCTGCTGGTACAAGGGAATGGAAGGGACAGACTTCCTTCATCTTCTTATTTATTCTAACTTCTACAGCAAACACATACACTCCAAGGTTCCTACATGCAATACAGCACAGATAGGAAGAGCACTCTTCGGTTTCCTTTCATGTCTAAAATAATCCTCCACCTCAATATCCTTAGGCACTTCCTAATGATACATCACTAATTAAACAGAGATGATATGGCCAAAACCCATGAACAAATGACAACATAACAACCAGGCTGGTCACAATGTCATTGTAAGGAAAAATAAAGAGCTGAGAAGAGAGTCTTCAGGGATCAGTGGTTTACTGGACATAGACTGAGCAAAACTTTGTAAGCTATAACCCCTCTTAAGATGCAACACTTCAGTCTTTGCTTCTCAACTTTCCTGCAGGATGTTTGTCATCTGTTTCGCTCCATCGCATCTATGGCTTTTCACACTTGTCCAGTGTGACATGCAGGGTGGAACTGAGCCTACAGAGACTAAGACTGCAGTCGGTACTTGAATCAATGTTTGGAGGATTTGTTATTTAATTTACATGATGGCTTACATACTGGGTTTTTAAATAAACCATATAAATGTCATTAACTGTAATTAAAATGTGTAGAGTGCAGCAAGATTTTAAAGAAATGTCCTAGAGCTATCCAAGCAATCTTTCACATGACAACTGAAGATTTGTACCTCTACCTTGAGTAAAATGAGATGCCACTGATACTTAAGAATTTCTTGGAGGAGCAGCTACTTTTGTTGCAAATGCAGAGTGATTATGTCCCAAAACTTCACATTAAATAGGTAATACATATGTGACTAGACCAGTGTCAGGGATGATAGCAGCGGCCCTTTTTAGAATTTTTTGTTAGTGTGGTTATCTTCAGTATCAGTTAACGACACATAATGAAAGGCATCCAAGGTCTTCCTGCATCATGAGCATATTCTAAAGAATGAAAACATAACTGTATTTTCAAAGGCTGGAAATATTATTAGGTTATCCAACTGAGGAAATGATAGATGCTTCCAGAGAATGTACCATTGCCTACTGATGCAAAAGAAGTACCTGGAAAAAATAAATCTCAATGACCATTTAAGAACAGGGTTTCTTTTTGATGTGTAGATGCAACTCAAATTTGCAATGATTAGAATTATTCTTGTGGTACGAAAAAAAAAAATGTCTAGGATACTATTTGACTATATTATTGTGTAATAATAAATAAAATAATCATACCATTTAAAAGGAAACTGTTTCCACAATGAAAACAGTGGATTTGGTTTATATATACAATTTCCACAATGAATTTTTTCTTTTTTCAAACCTCATTAACACAGAAAATACATCTTTCTGTTTACGTCTAATTTTCCTCTTGTAACACAATTTCTGCTGTGTTCATGTACTTCTATCAGTATGTCTGCATGGCTGAATGATAGAGATGTATGCTTCTTACTGCATGACTTAGGAGACACAGGACAGAAAGCTTAGCCCAGGAGGGCTTAAGAAAAAGATATACTGTTAAGCAGCTATAACCATCTCTTCATTGTTAAGGCATGATATCTCCACACTGCATCTTGCTAGTGACTCCCTAGAGACCTTACAGGCTGCTTTTCAATCAAAAATTACCCCAGTCTACAATGTTTCAGTTACATCCTTCTAACTGTGAGTGCTACGAGGAGAGACAACATAAAATGATTATGTCAAGTGTGGACTGCAATTTACACAACAAGAAATCCCTGCGGTTTCATTACAGAGTCTTTGTGTGCCATCATGGAGGCATTGAGAACCACTGTGGACAGAAAATAAATTTTTCTAAAAAGCTTTTTCTTTTAAAGGCAAGTTACAACAGGTATCCCAGGTCCTACATGCAAATTACAAGCACTGATTCCCATGCAAGCTAACCACAGTGGAATTCCTACAGTGGCAATTGCATTCATAACATTTAACCAATATGTGAAATTTATACTGCAAAAAAAAATTTGCTGAAGCTTTAGACTGTTGGTTATCCTAGATGGCTAAGCATATTTTATATTTTTGTTCTTTTCCCCATCTGCAACTAGAAGATGAAATGCCAGATGGAGGCAAAAATGTTGCTTTTGCTGTATTTCTAGCTCAGATGAAACTCATACAAAAAAGGTCTTCCTTAAAACACTTTAGGTAGTGTTTTAAGGAACTTTCCAGCAATCTGAGCATTTGAGAGTTTAGTCAGTACCTGAAGCCCCTCCATTATTAGCAGCAAGTAAGGCAAGTAGAGATAATCTTATGCAAATCTCATTTATATGCCACAGCTGGAAGAGAAAATGGTGGTAACTGAAGGGTTAGCCAAAGAGGTTAAATTTATCTTTGCCCCAGAACACAGAAGAACACTTCTAAGCAAAACATAACTGGTAGTACTCCTGTGGATCTACAAACTCCAATCATTTGCACAGCCTGAACAAAGCATTTTGTGGTTGGTTTTAATGAATATAAATTTAGGCAATGATATGAATTCTATCTCCCTGCAGTTCCTCACCAGATAGAGAATTACTCAGTTTTGTGCTTTTGTTGTGAAAAGAGGACAGAGAGAGAGGGGGAAAGAGAATTTATATCAGTCATCATAATTAACTGTTCATAATAAGTGTTACATTTCCAACTCCGCATCAGTGTCAAATGATGAGATTTAAAGATGTCAGATCGAATTAGTCTAGAAGAGGTATTGAAAATGAAGCTTTATTCCAAAAGGCATGATATAGGGGGGGGGAAATGGAAAGTAGTTTGGCAATTGCTTGGAAAAAAAATTCCAGATTTCTTTCCTGCCACATTATGTTCTGTCTGGCAACATAATGCAACATATTTAGCAACATGTACGCAATGCAATGACAAGCCACAAAGTACCATGCTATTCTTTCAGTTATGCACATTTACTTAAATATATAGAGAGACATTTGTTTAGCATTTCCCCTTCAAAGAAAGCAGGATAAACAACACATTTTTTTAATCCAGTTAAACTGACTTGCAAACTAACTGCTGCAACAAAGGGTCTGGTCCCTGCCTTCTTGCTAAAACCTATTAAAGAGACTGGTGCTAACTAGGCTGTTAAAGCTGCTGAGTACATGGCAATCAGCGAGTAACAGCATCTCCCTTTGTTCTTCTACCTTTGTTTTCTTTTTCATTATGTTACTGTTCCATAATCACAACTCCTAATCTTCAAAACTGACAAATGTAGCTTGGGAATTTAATCAATGAACAAGGCTAGGACACTCCTGTGACGGGCAGCTGTTCCTGTGTCTGGGTTTTAGTGTCATGGCCGTATAAACAGACTTAAAGTGCTGGCAGAGTGCCAGTTTCACATTTCAGCTTTTGCTGTTACATCTTTAGATAGGGGTGGTATAGAAAGGAAAGATGTTTTGGAATAAAAAAAAAAAAGGCATGAAATAATATATTTCTCAATATTATATTCAATCAAGCTATAGGGAACTTCTGTTGAGGCCTTTCTCCTCCTTCTCAAATGGGTCATTTTATGTGGTTGCTTTTCTAGATTTTAATCGCTCAGGCTGCAATCCTGCAAACACTCATGCATGTAATTAACTCTGACTACCCACATGCATGAAGTGCTTGTAGGATGGGTGCTTTAATTTGTTGTGACAATGTCATGGGGAAGGGAGCTAAGTGGCAATATGTGAGCAGAGCTGTGTAACTGAGGCCATCAAGAGCAGGCTGTGTTAACCCTGTAGTGGGCAAGACTTCACTAATGACTGCTCCATCTCCCCAGACCACTTGTTCATGCTCTATTGTGTTTTCTTTCTGAAGATGCCAGAATTACTATCAATTGATTCCTATCAGAATCACTTGTTGATAGGAAATCACAAGGAAGCTCATCATCATGCGAATTTTTGTTTGGAAGAACTTTTTTCCCAATGCCTTTCTACTACCAGTTGTCTTGGGGTTTAAGCTTGGGAGTGTAACGGCTTTGCTCTCTTGTCCAGGATGGCAGGTTAGAGACACATCAAGTGTCTGGCATTCCTGAGAACTGACATGTGCATCGTGAAGAGTGTACCTCCTGCATTTATGCAAGCACAATGCTATGGCCTTTTTCTCTGTAAAAGGCTCCTGTGCCAGATGGATGCAGTTTGTCTGCTGAGTTGAGTCCAATACTCAGAGGAGCTCTGCTTTGAGGCATTTTCCACAGCTGCAGTTTAGTGCCAAAACAACATGTAACTAGCCACAAGACTAGCCCCTAAGATAGAAAGATGAGAGGCATCACATGCAAAATGGAGCGGCGTACACATATAGAATCATAGAATCATAGAATCACAGGATTGGAAGGGACCTTAGTAGATCATCTAGTCCAACCCCCCTGCCAGAGCAGGGACACCTTAGAGCAGGTTGCACAGGAACGCGTCCAGGCGGGTTTTGAATGTCTCCAGAGACGGAGACTCCACCACCTCCCTGGGCAGCTTGTTCCAGGGCTCTGCCACCCTCAAGGGAAAGAAGTTCCTCCTCATGTTTAGGTGGAACTTCCTATGCTCAAGTTTGTGCCCATTACCCCTTGTCCTATCACTGGGCACCACCGAAAAGAGCCTGGCCC
>VXBO01009042.1:77718-110317 GCA_013400135.1 Rhinoptilus africanus
ATCCCCTCATCCAGGTCATTGATGAATATATTGAAGAGCACTGGACCCAGTACTGACCCCTGGGGAACACCGCTCATCACTGACCTCCAGCTAGACTCCACGCCCCTAATCACAACCCTAACCAGGGAAAGATGACCATGCTGTCGCATGTGCTAGAAAAGGCAAGACCTGCTACTTGGCTACCTGATCCAGTTTAGTCATAGCAGTTCACAAAATAATGTTTTTCCTGAAGTTCTGCGTGGTTTTTTTTTTCCTGTGAAATAATGTTATTACTGTTTGGCATGGGTTGTGCTTACTGGATATGCCACACTAACATCTATCCCTCTTGTCTCAAGTGAAAGCTCAGTACTGCTGTCATAATCTTAAACATTGCAGGACAGAATAATTTTTCATTTTAAACACAACATAGTAAACCTTGGCAGACAAAATGATAAGCAGAACTTGTAAGAAAAACATTGAAATGTCACTAGGAAACGGAGAGAGGGCAGGCCACAAGCATTTCTTCCCAACCTGTACTAGCACAAGGGACTGTAAAGATCAAGATCAGCTTGCTGTAGTAATTTAATCATAGCAATTTAATAAAAGCAAACAATACAAGTTTTAGAAATATGAGTAAAATTAATTTGTCTAATAGAAATTGGACAACATAATGCAAACGCTTGTAATTTTAGCAAGTGGCTGAGCCTCTTATATAACTCTCTGCTTCACTAGACTGTGGGTGCCTGAGGAGATTCTGTCATCATAATGTATTATTAAGTACCTTACCTCCAGTTTTAAGTTCTATGAACAATTCATCCACTGCTAGAAATCAAAACTTCCTATGAAATGACTGGTTCAGTCTGGAGGTGTTCATCACATACATACAGGTAAAGCCATAAGTGATTTCCAGGTGTCAAACTGTAAATCATTGAGAATCAAGTGATAACATTATTGTGGTCATAACTCTGTACCAAAGATAGAGGGGCTTATAAAGCAAGTTCTATAAGCAATGGAATGGGTAAAAAGTGGCTGCCCATGGCTTCCTGTAATGTGGTTAGATTCTTCCCCAGAAAGAGCAAGCTCTGACTGATGCTTTTCCTCCTTTCAAAATGTCTGTCTGTTATGTAGAATCTCCCATATCAAAAATAGGAAATGATACCACTGCAGCACTTCCACCACTGTGAGAACAGGAACATCTCTCACCATATACCTGAGCCACTACTTCACGAGAGAAAGGGGACTTTAATCTCTCCAAGCTCTCTACATCACAACCGAACACAGAAGATATTGGCCAAAATACTGAAACTGTTGGTAAAAGCATAGAGGCATCTGACTACAAGTTCTGCTTCTTTTGGAATTTTGTTGGTTTTGGCTAGGGTAGAGTTAAGTTTCTTCATAGTAGCTAGTATAGGGCTATGCTGATACAAGGATGTTTTAGTCATTGCTGAGTGGTGCTTTCGGAGTCAATGCAGAAAAGCTCCTCACACCACCCCACCAGCAAGCAGGCTAGGGGTGCACAAGAAGTTGGGAGGTGACACAGCTGGGACACCAACTAACCAAAGGGATATTCTATACTATATGACTTCATGCTTAGAATATAAAGCTGAGGGAAGAAGTAGCTAGAAAATCAGGCTAGAAAACTATACATTAAAAGCTTTGTAATTTTTCCATACAGACAGAAATTTTGAATGTACATCCACAGACAAGAAACAGAACATGAGGAAGCAGAAAAAGCTTCCAAGAAGTATTTAAGTTGCATCTTAAGAAACTCAAAATAATTCAAGGCACAACCTCACAACCTACTGTGCTGCAATGAGCACCAAAGACTAATGTACAGTGTGTTTACAGTATGACTCCCAAGTGTTCCAGTGCATAATTTGATCAAAAATCAAGGATACAATTTGGCATAGAGTGTGTCTCAGCATGCCTCATTGTGACAAATGGAAAATTTGAACCTCTACCTGGTGGTTTTTATGTCTTACAGGACTGAAATTTTTTTGAAATACTAATAGTCCTTTCAAAGTTGTTTTGCCCCACTAGACATTCAGAAGCTGCTATCACCCAGTCAGTTTTTGGGTTTCCTTAATCTCTAATTTTACATTTCCTTAATCTCTTATTTGGCCTCTGGCAGCAGGGTCTATTTATTCACAATAGACAAAAGAAGCTTTCTTCTGCTCATATTCAGCGCAGTTTGTCCACAGTAAGATTTGTTGTTCTGTTGCAGATTTTGAGTTAATAGAATGGGGCAATGTTTGTATTGGAAAACTTTAACACATTCATACATAAATGCAGAGTCTGCAATGCAAACACATTTTTCTGAATTTGATTTCAGAAAATCAAAATACTTTGTTTCAATTCTAAAAGATTTCTGCTTCTGAAGTATTTTACGTTATTATTATTATTGTTATTGTTGTTGTTGTTGCTGTTATTAAAGTTTGATTGCAAGATTAGGCTATTTGTCCAAAGACAGGGAGATTCAGCGTCAGGCACCCAACAGACATGTTACATGATGCAGTCTAGGACCACGTTACAGGTTTTGAACAAGTCAGAGCATTCACCTGATCCAACATAGCTCAGACACCGTGTGGCTGAGAAGATGCAGAGCTGCAATAGTATAGTGCGACCTGAGCTAATTTACCTAACTCCTCTGTGCCCATTAGTTAGGGTGTAGCACCGTGCTGACATAGCAATTCCACATCCAGTTCCATAGCTCGGATACCTCTGCCTGTCACTAAGTTGCAGGGTATACACCCTGCAAAGTCATTTCTAGAGTATGTGATAATGTTCTGCACTATCCTATGCTCAAGTTATAATTCATCAAAGCTCTTAGCGTATGCTTAAATTCTGATATGAGATGATTTATTTTGTTTTCCCCTGTGTCAGAGCCTTTTACCCCTCAAATATAGAGATATGGAAAAGACATAGGGCGATGAAATAGACTATCACAAACTGGATTCATTTCCTCCTACATGTTGCTAGCAGAAATGCCATGAATAGCCATCAACACTTTTCTAATAACAAAAGAAGATGGAAAAAGATGTCATTTCACCTCTTCTTGAAGTTAGGGTATAGTTAGGTATATATAGAATATAGGGTATCCCTTTTGGCCTTTATACACATTGTCCTTCCAAAAGAAAGTCCACTGAATGTTTATACCACCTCTAATCAATCCATCAATTCCAGGCAGCATAACTGGTACCAATCAAAAAAACAAAACAAAACCAAAAAACACCAAAAGAAAACCAGAAAAAACACCAAAACCCCAACATAACTCCAATACCATTGCCAAAATCTCTAGCAGATTTATGGTTTGTATTAAAAGTCTTTTGGGTTAAGTTTTTTGGGTGGGTTTTGTGAAACATGGAAGTTTGCATCCTGAGTGTCACATACGAAAGACTTTCTCCTAAAGATGGTCAGAGTCTGAAGTCAACTGCTCCCCTGTGGAACATGTCTCCACAGTCATACCTCCAAGGCAATTATTTTCTTCCCTCTTAGTCTTTCTGAACATAGGAATTTCAATTAGATTTTTACTAAGATGTTAGGTATGTCTCCCCTCCACAGATATGTGTACTCAAGCCAGCCCTAAACATGCTAACTCAAAAGCAAATAAGGCTGCCTCTACCCTGTCAACTTCTGTACACCTTGGGTCATTCTCAGCACCAGTACTTGAAATTAGCTGTCTGAAACTAGTCCATTTATAGAATTTTAACTCCCTCACTGCACCAGACATGATGATCACATTCCAGCTGCCTTTTGGGAATGCTCCTCAAACCACGCTAACTCCTTTACCATGTTCAGGAATTCTCTGGCCCAGAGTTAGCTGGCTCATGTTAAAGGAGTGCCCAAGTCTAATGATCTAACTGTCTAAACAATTGAGTTTCAGTGCCCAGGAATGCTGTCTAGCACTTTTTAATTTAACCATGTAAAGGAGTCCAACAATCTACCAGTGAGAACACAGACTTCTGTATGGGTCTATTTACCCTAACTGTCTAGCACAGCTGAGCAGTCTGAACTGATCTCTGTGGTGTAGCCACAGAACTGTTAATCAAATTGCTCTTTAAAAGGGCTGTGAGCTTCTGATGTGTAGATAAGATGTGCCCTATCTTGTTCCAAGCACTGCATACTATTCAAAAGGAAACTGCAAAGACACTGTGGCATGAGTGGCCCCATGACATCCTTCAATCTCTACCCATAGCCTTCTCTAAATGTATAGTGCCAACTGCTATGCCCTGTTTTACCTGACAGGAAAGACATTAAAAGTCCTTCTGTAGTAGACTACATTAAGTGTCCTTGATTCCAGACAAGATCAGGCTTCCTACAGAGGCTCAGCCATTTATGTATTCTGTGATCATACAGGAGTGACACAGTGACAGAGCAGTCCTGTGGAGACTGTTACGCACTTCAGATAGCTGTATTTTTACACAGCAGTGCACAGTTAACAGCATGGGCATCTAGCTGAACTACTTAAGAGGCCTTTTTGCAAGAGTGCCATCCAACAATGTTTGTATAAATACTTCAATTATCATCCCAGAGCTCTTTTTGGCCTAAATGTTTGCAACAAAGATGAATTATTAAGTTATGCAGTCTGTGCCCTGTCATTAACCGTGTCCAGCACTAGACTCTGCAAGAAAGAGGTCTGAGAAAGCCCATTGCAAACAGTAGAGGAATAAATTCTTACCTCAGAAGTTTCATTCTGCTTTCAGGCAATTGTAGATTGACTCACATTCTAAAGCAACAATCTTTACATCTCTCTTGAAATCTTACCATCTTCTGTATTACTGGGGGTGATTATGTTTGTACAAGTGCCAAGGGGCTTTTGACGATTTTCCAAGTCTTGGCCTCACTGCATCATTTGGCAAATAGTTTCCCAGGCTGAATATCTTTTCCCTCTTTAATGTACAGTGCAATTTCAGTATCATTGGATTCTCTCCCCATGGCATGTTCTTTGATTAGGAAATAGGACCACACAGTTTACTTTCACTCAACTATTCCAATCTCTACAATCTCCCTCTTGTTCTTTTCTTGCCTAAGTGTTGCTGACATTTTCCAAACTCTAGAAGGAAACTATTTCAATAATACATACTTGATAGGATATGTCACATACTCCCTGCAGCTCTGCATCAAGAAGATTTGAAAATAATCACCATCTGTGTGCATGTCTCTAGATCCATAATAATTTAGAAATTGCTTGGGGTTTTGATCCAAGGTTTGGGGACTTTCTTTTTTTATATATAGTGAGAAACCTTGCATGGGAGTTAAAAGAGATCTCTTGTTGGGAGGAATCTTATTTATCTTGTCTGCCCAACAACAACTGGAATAACAATAATTAACAGTCAACAATAATTGAAAGAGAAATTAGCAAAGATCAGTCATGACATAACAGAATGTGTTACCTCTGTCCTCATACTTAATGCAATGCCTATCTTCATACTCTGAATGTCAATCTGAAGTGGAAAGGAAACAGACTCATTTTCAAAAAAATTACAATTATATGCTCTGCCTGAGAACAAAAGGAAACCAGCATGCTAGCCTTGCTCTTTTCCTTTTCTTCTCTGTAGGCTTGGGGAGAGTGAGAGTGAAGGTTCTAAGCCCTGCTTGGATATAAACCTTGAAGGATTTGCTGACACAGAGAAATAACCTCAAACAGCTCCTCCACAACAGGTAGTTTGCACTGTTCTGTTCTTAGGAGTGCCTCTTTGAATGGCTAGTTTGGACTATTTCTCCAGGTAGAGAAGCTTCTAAATGCCACTTTATTTCCTTTCACCTATTGACCTTAAGAGTACAACAGCATGAGAATCTGTGAAATGCAGTCACAAATATCTGCTGTCCAGAGAGTATATTACCAGGGAATTTAACACGATATGCCAAGATTTATCTTATTGATCTAAACCTGGTCCCTAAGGAGGCAGCTTTAGATCCCTTTTATAGCATAGTTCCTTTGTCTACAAAGAAACGCCAACAGACCAGTTTTGAAATAAGGCATTTATGATGATGAGTAAGAGCATCAGAATCTGGTCTTCAGTGAATAATGTTTATAAAGAGCTGGAAAAATGTACATGGCCCCAGGGCAGGAAACAATACCAAAGGAGAGGAGGCCTCTGGCAGATACAGCCTCTCAAGAACATCTTGTAGTGACGTTCCGATTTAGGCCCTATGGCTATAGGTATCAATCTATTTCCCTATAACTGACTGAAGAGGCAGACCTCACACTGAAAACACTATGCCTCAAGCAATGAAGAATTATATCTTCTAGAAGAAAAATCCTGTGTATTCAGAACAAATCAGGAGAGAGGGTAACATGGCAAAGATAAATGCAGTGCCCTAGTGCTGATGAGAGGGGACAAATACCCCTTTAAAGATACTTGTCCAAAAGTTCGTATCTGCATAAAGTGAAGACATCTGCATAAAGAAAGCCATATAGAAAACTCAAAGATTTAATACATATAATGTTTTGTATTCTACCATCAGGAACAAATGCACATTTAAAATACCTAAGCTCTCCTTATCAGGAGTCTCTCTAGCCCTTTTTTTTTTTTTTTTCTTTGAGAGACAGACATGTATTTACAGATTTAAAACTTTCAGTAGATAAAAAACTTTCGGTAATGCTTTGTTTGTGGTTTTTTTTGCAGGCAGAAGCTACAGAAAACTCCAAACCATCAGTGAAATCTTAATGGTGACAAGTACATCAAAATGGAAGGGACAAGATGATTTCACAGAAGAAAATTGTGATTTTCTATATTTAAAAGGGTTTGGGTGGTTTTTATTGTTTAAGCAGAGATTAGGTGTTGATTTGAACTCTAAAGTAGTGGGAGGTTTAATGATACAGGGATAGAGAATGTTTGGAGATTACATGATTCATCACACCAGCACAGTTGTTTTAAAATAGATATTTACGTAGCTAGATTGATGGCTACAGATTTTCCACTGTTTCATTTATTTCACTGTGCAATGTTTTGGCATGAAGGATATGCATGGATCTGAGGTCAAATAGAATCAAAATACCATATATGCATAGGGATCAGTGTGCTTTCATTCCAGATTATTACATATTTCATAAAAGTTCTCCAGACATCACAGTAATACAAAAGTGACAAGAGCTTCTGTCCTCTTCCATGTTATGCATTAGATCATTAGATTAGGGAAAGCACAGTGTCATTTTCCTTACAGACTTCATGCACACTCTCTCCTACTGAAAAAGCAGCAGTGCTCCTAAGTGCCATCAGTATGCAGCTCAAACAGACCAGTTACTGGAATTTACCCAACACTCAACTGGGTCTTGCAGCCCATACTGGGCTGCATCACGCAGTTTACACTGCTTTATAAGAGAGGCTACAACAACACCACCAGCTTCCCAGACTAATTCCCAGATTGTTAATACTATCAACCATCAACATTTTCTGTAGGCCACCAGGTACCATTATCATCAAAATTAATGCAGAAAACAAAAGCAGTGCTACAGACCACTTAGCATGGCCTACAAAACTCTCGCGACACACAGGAAGCACTGACGGAAATGCAGTCTTTGGCTTTATTGATGTTATGGGTGAACAGGAGGGCAAGAGGAACTCTGCAGATGCGGAAGATGGCGTGCTGCACCAAGTACTACTGAAGGAGATGCGACCTTGTCAGTCAAAGGGTATATCTGCACCTGGACGACTGAAAACAAATTGACCATGACAGTAACTTCTAGTATTTCTATACAAATGACTATATTTGTGTTTGCTTTCAATTATGTTTCCCCATCTTTGTCAATAATTCATTTTATAGCAAGGCAGGGAAGTCTTTATCAAAGAGGTAGTGACCTGTAAAGGGTGGAATATATAAACAGAAGCACCTCTGGTCTACAGAAAACACTGCAAATTAGTGATAGTTTCAGGATTCTTGATGTATTGGCCTTTAATCCTGGGAAGAGGACAATATGGGTCATCCTTTTCCCATTGCAGAGAGTAAAATCTAGTGAAATAACATGAGCTTGTTAGTTTCAGTTGATAATTTCTACCCTTTTCACAAACTGTCAAATCAGTCAGCTGAGAAATGCAGTGCTATGGGTATAAGAGAATAATGCAATCAGGGCAAAAAATACTGAAAGATATTTTTAGACAGTTCAATACAATAAGAAAAAAAAAAGCCAAAGTGTACTGTTGAACTTAAGTTAAAGAAAATGTGTCCCATAGCGTGCTTGAAATATATAGCAGAGGCACCATATGTGTATTATGAGTAAATCACATATGGATTGAACTGTTTCTTACAAAAATTATTTTTCAAATCTAATTGTCAAATGTCAATTTAAAAATACAATTAATAACATTAAATAAACAATTTAATTGCACTTCATCTGCAAAATAATCTGCTCTTCATCTAGAGCATCTTATTTATACTTCAGCATACGAGACAAAGAAATTTATTACTTCAGATTTGTTGTATTGCTTTAAGAACAGAAAGAAGAAATCTGAAGAACAGACTAGACACTGCTAATTCTTAGGAAAGGGTAAAGCAGACAGGTGAAACAACCTATCAGTCTTGGTCACAGGCAAGGCACTTACGTTTTTCTTCTCCCTTTAGTACCATTCAGGTACCATTATCTGAAATTAGAGGCCTGTGGCATTCCAGAATTTAAAAATAGAAAGACTGACCCATTTTTTTTGGTGTCTCCTTCATTCTGGAAAGTGCTTGGAAGTCAGCTCAACCAGCAGCGTCAAGCAGAGCAGCTCCCAGGCTGTTTGTTGTGGTCTGTTCACACAGCATCCAACAGACTGGCAGTGGCAGCACAGAACTGGAGCATAACAAACCCCAGCCTAGATTACAGCATCTGGTGGCTACCTGCAAGATGCTTCTTTTGCTAGCAGCTGGTAGATGAGTTGGTTTTGACTTGCTCCAGCTGTCTTACTGCTTCTATATGGTAACCTTATTGGGGCTTTTCCACTGAGGCTTCGCCTACTGCTTTATGACATACCACTCTAGCTGGGCAGGGACAGTGCCCAGCGCAGCACGAGGAAAATCAAGGATCTGATAGGTGCCAGGCCTGGTTTCATTCCAAATCAGCAATGTCCATACTGTGCTGTTTAAATAAAAGAGTGCATTAGATATTCACATTGTGTTAGCCCAGAGCACAGCAGTAAGATGTTCAATTACTTTTGGAGAGAACAAAAAGTGTATTAGCATATTTATCATTATACTTTAAAATAAGATTGAATACTCATTAAATATGCATAAAAGAATGTAAATGAAATGAAATCCTCACAGGCAATTTTCAAACACAGGACATCACCACGTCAACCAAAACCTCTTGCCATGGTGCTCTGTTGAGATTAAATGTACATGTAAATTGGTGTTTTCCCACTGCCTCTGCAAAAAAGCAATTATATTTTCACAGTAGTTAGTATTTACTTCTCCTTTTGCCCCTGCTACCACCTTTTTATCCCTTCAAATTAGATGATATGAATAAGTAGGCTACATTCTTTTTCTAGTCCAACTATCTACAGCCTTTGCAAACAGCTTCCATCCTGTACCAATTCCTGAAAGCATTAGGTATGTAATAAAATCAGTATATTTTCCCATTTCTAATTTATAATCTATTCAGAATAGCATGGCTGGACTTAAAGAATCATGTTGCTTTCTGTGTACTCATCTATGTATTCATCTATGAGTGCCTGTGTTAAAGGGAAAAAATTGATTATGATATTTAAAATTACTGTTTTTAGAAACTAAATCTGTCCTGAGACTAACACTATGCATCGACAAAATAAACCAGGCTGTTTCTTTATTTGTCAAATCAATGTTGTTATTATTTATTATGCATATAGCTTAACTGATAGATAGGATGCTTTAAAATGAATACAGATGAGTTCAGTTTTCTTTTGATTTGAGCCAGCACAGCAGTCTTAAGAGTTTTGTATAACAAGTGTACCAGGCACTGGTTCAACCCCCAGCTTTCCCAAAAGCAGGAACCTTTCTTAACAGATCTCCCTTACTATGCTAAATATACATTGAAACTTTACAGTTTATACCTAGGAGTATACTCTTTATATCTGCTGTGTTCTTCACTAGCAGTTTGGATGGTGAAAGACTGACTAAAATTTGAGAAATATTTCACAATTTGGACTAATATCAGTAAAGATTATTGAAGGAGTAAACCTAGCCCTGTTCTTTAAATGTTTTCCCTATTTCTATGGCCTGAGCACTAAAATAATCACAGTATCAAGTATGACAGATAGAAATGATATTTCTTTCACTCAATTTGCAGCACTTATGTCAGAAAAAGGGTTGGTTTATCTTCTATAAAGTAAGAAATCCCAAATTTGATAACATACAATATTCATTTAGATTGCAACTATAGCTACAGAAAGGTGCAGGAGAAGTCAGTGGTAAATGGGTCAGGGAAGGTGGAAAAGTACCATATTGGTGTTCCTGCTGTAAAGAATTACCTTACTGTGACACTCTTCATTATTCATGCAGATGTCGGTTTGGCACAGAGGAACTGTCAAATGCGTAAATCTGCTCTAAAAAGCTGAGGTAAAACATGAAGTGGCTTATGGTTATCTAAGGAAGGACTGTACTTCAGTAGAAAATCAAAAAATTCAAGTGTTTTAGGAAGAAAATAATCAATATATTTGCAGCATTACTGTTGGAGAATATTAGCAGGGTAATTCCAAAAGATCCAGGCTGTTAAATAACAGATGCATACACTGGACAGAACATCAAAACCATCTGTATCTTCACAGACAATATGGTGTTAGAGTAGAATTGACCTTGAAAATATAGCACTTAACATCCTTGGTTTAAGAGTACAATGCTTTTTTATAAAACTCACAGCAATGCTTACTAAAAGGCTTTGAAATTCCTGATTTTATTATTTCTAAGTACCAAGTAAAATAAAAATCAAGCTTTCCTCTACAGCAAAAGGCTTAAAAGTCAGTAGCAAGCAGAAAAATGAAATTTGATCATACAATGAACATTCTGATCATACAATGAATGTTTACTTCAAACTTGAACCACCAATATGCAAAAATGAGACACCATTAATTCCTTCAAAAATTGAATTGGCAAAAAAGGTCCAATCAAGTGTGAACATGACAACTCTGAAACAGACTAATGTGTTAAAATACTGAGCACTGAAGTGTTTAACCATTAGCTGTTTACCATAAGTGGGGATCCACAGTCCCAGGATAAGTATGAAGACAAGGCACCTTCAAAAAGCTTTGCCAAATCAGGTATAGGAGTTTGCCAAACTCACCAAAAAGAAATACTGAGAAGGAAAAGTCTTAAACTTTGTATTTCTGAAGGCCTTGGACAACTTTCCCCAATTTGTAAAGAAGTGGTTCTGTTTTCTTAAAGGTTAACAAGTTTGAAACCTCACTTCAAGGTAGTTGCCTACAGCAGCCCTTCTCCTAAAACCCTGACAGCAGCTTCGCTCCCTGTGCTAGTAATTCAGTGAGTCAAGACCAGATTGTTGGGCATCGGTCCAACACTGCATATGCACCAAAATTACATCTATCACAAGTTTCTCTTCTGAGTTCATCTACCAACTTTGTACCCACTGAGGGAGGACCTTCCTTCTCCTAAGAAGTATTTAATCCTTCCATATCAGAAAAGACTGTCAGGTAATAGTATGGATTAGATAAGCTGTTACTTCTGCAAACTACCAAAACATCTGCATAATAATACTGTAGCACAGTGGAGTGTGGTCGACCAACATGGCCTGTGTATAGTCCTCCACATCCAAGAATCCTTGAGCAGTCTATAACTAGGGAAGGTTGAGGAGGCATGACAAAGAATAGAAAAGACTGTTTCCTGTCCGTTACGGGGATAACATGTATATTAAGTTATCTGACGGGCGGGAAGGTGAAGAAACAATGATGGCCAACATCCAGGAACCTTTATGCAGGTCTCCTGTAGATGCTTATACAATTCATCATGGGATAATATCTTTGTTCAACATACAGGGAGTGGCCAGCATGGATTTGCCAAAGCCAACCTGACCAACCTGATTGCCATCTCTGTAGAAATGACTGGCTCTCTGGATGAGGGGAGAGCAGTTGATGTTGTCTACCTTGACTTTGGCAAGGCTTTGGGGTGGCCTTCCACAGCACCTTTATAGCAAAGCTGAGGATGAGTTTTGGTTAAGTAGGCTGCAAGGTAGCTGAAAAACTGGCTAGTAAGCAGGGTTTACCATTGCAGTGGTTTACCATTGAAAGTATAACCACTAGTTAGAGGCAGCATTCCTCAAGGGCTGATGTGAGGGCCAATATTGTTTAGCATCATCATCAAGGACAGAGACCCTGGAACAACCTGCACCTTCAGCAAGTTCATGGATGACAAATTGGGGGAGTACTCAACACTCAATGGAAAGTGGCTAAGGGGGAATTTAGCTGCAGTCTTCCCCTGTCTGAAGGATCATTATAGTGAAGACATAGTCAGACCCTTTGGATGTGGACAACAAAATGACAAGAGCTACAACAAGGGAAACTGCAGTTGTATGTAAGATAAAACATTCTTCACAATGAGGGTGGTTGAGCAATCGAACAGGTTGCCCAGGGAGGCTGTGGGATCTCCATCTTTGAAGAGTTTCAAAACTGGACTGGACAAGGTCCTGAGCAAACTGATCTACCTGTTAAGCTTGTCTTGCTTGGAGCAGGAGCTTGGACAAGAAGGTCTACAGAAGTCTCTTTCACTCTAAATTTTTCATGCATCCTTCAGATCTGCACGTGTGACAGAGGCTTATGGGCAGGTACAGCTGAATCTTTTCCCTGAACTAGAATATTTCCTAGAATAAAGTTTGCTTTTTACCATTTTGCATTAAAAAAAAAAAAAAAAAAGGAAAAGGAATTTGCACTTTGAGAAGCACAGGTAGCTTTCAAAGAATCTGAGAACCCTCTACAACTATAAAGACCATTCTGTCATAGACAAGGAGCCCACTTACTTGAAATGCATTTATTTCTGTGTGAGCAACAGAAGAAAGACATCTTGAGCCTTGCCCTGTAAATCTGTTGTATAAAAATAAATAAATGAAAACTATGACTTTGTTCTGACAACTTAGACTTCACCAAAGTATATATACAGACTAGAAAAGCACCTGATCATTCACGACATTGTTTTACCAATGGAGCCTGCCAGAGTGCAGAGAAGTTTTACTTTCCCTCCCATGAATCTAAGACAGATTTATATTTAAACACCAAAAAGATAACATTAAAGTCTAGTATTACTTTGAAAGTACATAAACCTCTGCAAAAGCTCATGTTAAGGAACTTGCTTACCAGTAACGCTCAAAGAAAGGTTACTTGATAGTGCCATGTGAACCATGACTTATACTTCTTATAATGGCCAGTGTCCTAGAAGGACACAGCAGAACAGTTAGTAATTTTAACAGGTCTGATACAGCCAACGTGGTTATGTGTGAACTTAAAGGCAAATTTCTGAAGAGCCTGAATGTAAGAAAATATCAAATAAAAAACTGCTTATGGGTGATCTAAAGGCAAAGTCTCATGAAATTGTTGAGCTGTGAGGATGTTTGCCAAATTTCACCAAAATCCCCTTGGTACTTTGAAATATGTATGAGAACTGATCTTGTGTTACAACTTCCTTTTCCAGATAAAGGGACTTTATCAGACCTCAAGTCTAAAAACACCTATTTACATTATTAATATCATACGTGTGCCTATGCTGGGAAAAAATCTGGAGTACTCCTATGATTACCTTCCTATCTGGAAAAAAAAAAAATAATCTGTGGTTGTTTTTATGCCCAACGAGAATATTTCAGGATCTATTCCCAGTGGGAGAAATCCTCTCTGGCTAGCCAGCTGTGAGTTAATAGGACATATATACAAGCATTCTGCAAGAAATTCTTCCCATGTCCTCAGAGTACCTGCACAGCAGGGCAAAAATCTCAGAGAATTGACACAAAGGGTCTGGGAAACAAGGCTATAAGGCATTGGCACATATGGAATGCCTCCCTAGCATCACAGGGCGATCAGTACATACTGTGTCCCTTTTCAGCCTATTCCTGAAATCTGTACAATGTACACCATAATCTTACTAACTAGTTTTAAAATGCTTCAACTTTTCACTCTTAAACTACCACAGCTTGGTTCCTCACGCAAATTAGCTCTATTGCTCAGGAGCTCACTCTAAACTTCAATTTAATCCATATATAGCAAGCTTGCATTGGCCTGTAAAGTACTCACATAGGTTTTATTTGGCTGACACTATATAAAATAAAATAAATTTTAAAAAAACCCAACAGCTTGAAGGAAAAGTGAGGGTGCACTGTGCTCCCAGAGTAGACAGCCTTCACTCAAGGCATCTCAGTTATTCTGTAAGAGTTCTTCACTATTCCTCTATATGAACTTCCCTAAATTACCTATAAAGGGTACAAAAAGGTCACAGAAATCATCACAACCTGCATCATGCAGGAAATGGCCACACAATCCTAATCAAAACTGACAAATCTCAAGGAGAGAAAGCTGTCAGAATTTAACTTTTCAGTTTCACTTGGCCATAGAGCATGAGGGAACATTTTTTCTCCCTTTTTTTCCCCCTTTCCAGATATAACCTAGTTTTGCAGATTCACACAAATAAAAGATAGATAGGACATTTTATTTTTGAGAGTAGCATTAATTCTTGCTTTTTCATGGAGTAAACAAAAAAATAAATTACATTATATTTTGTGAGAGAGAATAAAAACTGAAATAGAGAAAGTGGCTAAGTGGATTTTAGTGTCATCAATTTCAATATGTAAATTAATTTGGAAAATAGAGTAGAAGTGTAAACCACAAAAAGAAAATGTGAAATATTTAACGTGTAAAAGCTAATGAGTTTACTAGCTGAGTAGCTGCAGATAAGCCAAACAATGTGTTAGAAGAAGTGTTAAATTATCTGGTAGCATAATGACAACATTCTTAAATTTTCAAAAGAGAATAATGAATCTGAGTGTCTTGATTTTGTTTGTTTAATGAGGTTTCTTACAGGAATCAGAAACATTCACCCACTCTCTGAAAAACATATCTTCCTTTTAACCTCAATAAAGATGAACTGCTTATATTCAAGAGTTCAAAAATTCAGCTCTGAGTGGCACCACTTTTTCAGTAATTAATGAGATTTTAGTCATCTTATTATAATTTTATATTTTGCTGCACATAGTATTTATAAGCCACATTTACCAGGGAAGGATTGTTTAACTTGTGATCTGCATCAGGACTGATCCAGTTCTACTTGCAAACCAGAGCAAAGAACAAGACTGTGTGGTGGGCAAATACAGTATTTTCTGAGAAACTCCGGCAGGATCAGATGAAGGGGAAGCCAAAGGCATGCATTCACAGCAGAGGTGCATAATATCTTCATAGGCAAACTACAAGGACTAAAGAATAAAACACCAAAGTAAGCATCAGTTAAGATGTCAAGGAAAGCTTCTGATAAAGAAGGACAGCAAAGGTGGAATGCCAGCCATGTTTCTCAGGTCATCCTAGATAGTAACAGTATGTCCTGTATTAAATGACTAGGTCTTACTTAGTATAGTAAAAAAAACCCAAACAAACAAAAAACCAAACCAAAACAAAAAAAACACAAAAAAAAACACAAAACCAAACAAACACCAACCAAACAAACCAACCACCAACATAAGAAAGAGGGCTTTTCCCATATTTTTCCAGAAACTGGCTACTTTTCCCAGTGTTTAGTATCTCACACTTCCTTGCCTGATGTAGAGTATACTGATCCAGAGTTAACTATATTTTCCATACAATAAATCCAGAATCAGACTTCCTGTGTGTGTACAATAGCATACGTTTGTTCTTACTGACACACAGTTGAGCACTTGTAAATGCTTAGCAGGTCTAAAATAAAAAGACAATTTATCTCTGTCTTTAAACCAGCTTTCTTAAATTGTCTTAATGGGAGAACATATCTTCAGCAGAAAAAGGAGTCCAAAATTAGGAGGGCTTGTAAAAGCTAGGAGCATTCATGTAACAGATCAAGTACAAGCAGCTATCACCACTCTCCACGGCTCAAAAAAGGCAAGTCTCATGCCTCACAGGAGGTGGCAAGTTTTGCATTAGTACCTCTGAGGGACTCAGTTCCAACCAGAAGAATCATGCTGAAAACCCAACTTTTCTCAAGCCAGCCTTTGCATCTTTGCTCCAGAGCTCATCCACTGCATATTCAAACCATGGCAGGGGAGTAGGGGGGAGCACATTCTTTGAAGTGTGCTCCCAGGTGGTATGCGTGTACAGACATTCGCACTTCAGAGCAAACGTTTAGAATTACCCATTTGTTACAAATTTAAACACTTTGTGAAAACACTGTAGATCCGAAACTGAAGATTTCAGAGTTAGTGGCAGAGTCAGTATGTTTAGACAGATGGACACAGTAGCTGTGATCACCACTGCCCATTCCAAACATCCTAAGTGTAAGCCAGCTCTATCCACAAGCCATATAGCTACGCCATACCCAAGCTATCCTTTTTTCAGGGTGTATTTGGAATGACAGCTATGAGTTCCAGAGGTGCTTGCTTCTGACCAGCACGGAGCAAAAGGAGCATGAGGTCAGGCCCATCTGCTTCTGCCTGAGGAGACATTTTCTCAAAAGTCATGTCTCTGGACTAGAACATGGTTTTTATTTGGGTTAATGGTTCACTGATCTTAGTGGTGTCAGGCCGTATCACCCCTTTGCTGTGTCTTGTTACCCAGGTGTGTGACTCAATGGCCTACATCCCCTACTTTGCAAATGCCATCAGTCTCTGTATCTTGGTCCAACACCTATCTCTATGTTTTCTCCATATCACACCCTCTGCACAGAGTGCCTATCCTGAGTCGTTCTGCAAGCTCACTGTCCTGAATTCTCTTAAGTCCATCCCCTAGACACACTCCTTTCACAATACCTAAATAACACTAGCCAAATAGGACATATACCCTAATTAGAATAAAACAACAAACAAAAAAAACCCCTTAACTGCATTATAGTAAGCACCATCCCTTGCCAAGTGACCACATAATCTTATTGTTGCTCCTCCTGTCATTCCTCACCACGTTATTACTCAACAATTATTCTGTGTCTATAATTAGTTCACAGTGCTGCAACAGGAGATACTAACTCAGCTCCTTGGGTCTGTCTCAACATTTCCTGAAATCCAAAGGGTTTTGCAGAGGACAGCAGCCACTGGTGGTAACTGCAAGTCCCTCAGGAAAAGGGACTTCATGTCCCTTCTCTTCAGAAAGACGCTTGACTGCACCTAGAAATCATACAGTACTAGTCATATACCAAAAAGATCTGCTATCTCAAGCTCGTACCTAATCAGAGCACTGGCAACAAATACAGCTTCCCTTTCTCAGTGCAGTTCTCCTGATACCAGTGGAACTGCTAAAGTGACCCAGGTGAGCACGATTTACCCACAATAAGCACTTAAGGCAATAAGGAGTGTGTATTCCATTTAAATTAGGTAATGATTTCACATTCCTTCATTTTGGGGAATCATAGACAGAAATTCCTTCGTTAAATGAGACCATTAATTCAAGCTTGACCAAAATTATAAAGCTTCTTTACATTTCTTTATTGCCCTTTTCACAAAAGAAGACAAATCTATGCTGCAATTTGCTGTGCAGTACATGAAACACTGCAAGATTTCTTCTAAATTTAACTTAAAACTGTGTTAGGGATTTACTCACCCCTAGGTAATATTAGGTAGAGTCATTCTACTTGTTCTCTGTGCCTGCTATAATCTTACTTTGTAAGAATTCCTGAAAGCATGAGATGTAAAGGACTTAGAGTTTTATGGTTGTTTTACATCTCTTCACTAGTAGAAAACATTGGATAGCTGATCCGTTCTCTCTAGTGAACTCAGAAAGCCTTTTATAAGCACTATTGAAATTACAAGCATGAAAATGCTCTTTCTTCAGGCTATCAAAGAGAGAATTAATTTAATGAAATTTCTAAAAGTCTTCTAAATGGCAGACAATACACTGATTACATTTTCCTCCATTTTCTAGTTTAGCAGGATCCAAATTGGTCAAAAAACAGCATTTAAAAACCTCTGCTATTGAACATAATTATAATGGCAATGTCCAGTACACAACTTTAGGAAATGTTAGAATAAAGATTATTCGTACAACATAAACTGGTCACATAATTACAGGATCACTCTTTGTTTTTCCAAGACCCTGGTTTCAGTAAGTCCATGCCATAAATCCAGCTTGTGGAAGGATCTAAGTTTAAGTAGAAAACACCGTGTCTGTTTATAGTATCCTTTCATGGGTTTGGTTGCTTTGTTTTTTCCCCTCCCCCAAAAGCAAGGTCATCACTACTTGCAAGTTACTCATCCTCCAAGTCCCTACTTTGAAACCCCAGGACCTGATTAGGAGAAACACTGAGCAAGAGGCGGAGTAACTGATACCAGCAAGGACTCTGAACATTTGAGAAACACTGGAGAAAGAGATCTCAAACTGATAAACAAATTCCCTCTAAGCTATGTTTTACTTCTGCAAAATGATGTACTAGAGCTCCTATTCCGACAGGGTTGTTCCACATGGAAGTGCGTTAGTATCCAGGAAGAGTTTGTGAAGCAGGAAGCCCTGCAGAAGAGCCCCTAAATACGGAACAGATTCCCAAGGGTACCGTCAGCATTCCAGGTACGAGTTGGGTGGATATAACATTCAAGAACGGGAACCAGACCATCAGCTATAGAGTCAATGATGCTACAGACTCTCATTTCGGACAAGGTCCCTTTTTCATGTTGCTGAGTTGTCACTCTTTTCAGGTAACTGTATTTCCAGTTTCCATACACCTCCCTGAAATCTGTTTTTCCCATAAGCTGTCCTTCTGCTTGTCTGTACCAAATGTTTCAGATTTACTGAGCTTTCTATGCCAAACATGTGATACCTGGACACACAGGGCTCCTGCTGTGTGGCATACTTGCTGTTGCTATTCCTTAGGTTAGGTAATATGTGGGGGGTTTCCCCTGCTTGTGCAGTTATACAGATGCTGCATGATGCAAAGTTAGCCAGCAAATAGTAAATCCAGGAGACAGGAGGCTTACTGTTTTCTTCTTCAATTTACTTTTCTCATTGAAGGACGGAAGGTTACAGTGATTTTCTACAGGGCTTTCACATCAGAAACTATCTGAAAAGGGAAGCCTGAGGCAAAAGAAGCAACCTATTAAGAAGACACTTGTTTCACTTATTATGGATAAATCAGAAAAAAGAAGTTTTTACTTTGTCATTTATGCAGATGATGGGCAATCAAATGAAAGCAGCAACAACCAAAAATTCAGAAAATAAACTACGGTAAAATACTTGGAGATGGGAAGCTCTGTACAGAACAGGTACAGCATACAAAAGTCACAAATCCCCACCACTGCTGAAAGCTTAGGGTCAGAAAATCAGTGGTTGGTTCTGAAAAGGCCACCCATATTTTACACATTTCAGGTAACAACCATATTCCCAGTCATCTACCTCACACAGTCCCTGACCAGTCAGGAGCTCAGCTTCATGGAAATAGGGTGTTTTAGTTGTCATGCCTGTTGTTTAGTCATTAGCCTTCTTCCCTCTGAAGCCTTCCAGCAAGGATACCAATTAGTGCAAATGGCTTGTAATTAGCAGTGATGATTTTTGTAATGTGGATACCTTCTCAGTATGAACAGGAATGAGCCACCAACTCATTTCACATAGTCCATAGGCAACCATCAGGAGGTAAAGATTTGCAGTTAATAAAGGGCCATGTGAGAACGAAACCAGTGACTCAGAGGACTAATGCATTGTCTTGCCGTACTAGTCCCCAGTGCTAGCGCTTCAAATCTAACTGGATCATTGTTAATCCTTTGTTTCACTGAGAATGTGAAAATTTTCTAAACACTTACTTCACGTTTAATTTCCTCAGAGATGCATATTGTAATAAGTTTGCTGCCTCCTGACGTGTCACGTTCTTGCATTATGTCGAGGGGAATCCACTCTCCCTGTGTGCCTCCTGCTTTCACCTGTCCTGCTCCACTCCCGTCTCCTCTTCCACCCCCTCCCCAACCTCACGATGACCCTCATCCCTGTGGCAGAGACGGCTGAAAGTTGGCCTCCCACGCGCCAGGCCTGCTGCAAGGCCTCCCTCAGGCCTTCCCCCTCCAGGCCTGCTCTGGGGCCTCCCTCAGGCCTCCCCCCTCCAGCCTGCTGCGGGCCCTCCCGACCCTGGGCCTGCCCCAGGCCTTCTCCAGCCGGGGCCTGCAGCCACACAGCTCTCAGGGCTGGCCCTGGCTCCTCCAGGCCTGCCGTGAGGGCTGCCTTGGGCCTGCCTGCCTGCCCCTGCCCCATCAGGCACCTCACCTGGCTCTCTCCTTCCTCCTTGCCCTCCTTGCCTCCACTTCCTTCACAAGGCGTTTGCTCTGGGGGAGGGACCAAAATGGTTCCTCTGTCTCTGGGGATCTCCCCTCTGCTGGCTGCCCCAGCCAGCCCTCCCCCTATCTTTCCTTCCCAGGGCTCCCTCCCCCGAATCGTGGCTCTCCCAGCACCTTCCCTTCCTCCTGGTGTTATGAGCTCCCTCACTTTTTCCAGAACCCCTCTATAAACCCACATATTCCCACATACCCTCTTGTGCCATGACTCACCCTCCCCAGCTAACCTTCTAATTATTTATAATTAACAATAGCACGAGGGAACTGACATGATGTGGAGATGATCAGATGTGAGGATGAGAAGTTCAGTGTAAATGCTTAGAGAGAAAGAAACAGCGTCATACACTACTGAATAATCTTATAATCTCTCCGTGTACATTCCCCTTTCCCTAACCCCTGCCTGACACTATCATGCCCCGTGTCCTGTTACGAGATATCTAACTTCAGTTGTAAGCAGAGACCATCCCCTCTCATTTCCACAGTTGCTCAGCACCAAGAGAGGTTGTGGCATCTGAAAATCAGGTCAGCTTTTTTCATTTGCTATGTAAAACACCATATACAACTGCTGCCGCCTGTGCTAATATATAATAAAAGACATTTAAATTAGCATGAACTTGTCTCAGCTGCCTTGGATTCCCAGTACTAAAAAGTCCGGCCTTTCCTGTTCTATCCACTTATTGTACCTCTCGTGCATTTTTTACTGCAGCTATCCATGACTTATGTGATGGCAGGCATGAGAAGCTGGCCTTGAGGATGATAAGCAAATTGCTTTTTCTTTTTCTCAGAAGATTAAACTCGCTTTGATAGCATAACCTTGCTTCTTTTCTTCCGCTCTCATTGACTATCCTGCTCTGCCCAGCCTACTTTATAACGCACTATACTTCCCCCTTCTCCTCCCACCAGAACCAGTAGTCTTCGTCCACTGGAGCTAGAATCCCACGACAAAATCCTGGTCTCTTTTTCTCCTCCAGTGAACCCATAAACTTCATTTGAACTTTTCAACGTCTTTATTTACAACAAATGAGGAAAAAAGCCTTATCACCATAAGTCATAAATTACAGGGGCTACTTTTAAGAGCAGAAAATTTTATATCTGTAGAATTTTTGTGAATTGTTAGACTTCACCTATCAATTTGATTCTAATGCTGTGAGACACGAGCAGGAGCAGGTCAGGTCTTCCTGAGTCAGCAGTAAGATTGAAACGTTGAGCTCAAAGCTTCTTTTATTCACCTTGTTAACAGTGTTGGTGTGGTGGTCATTTGATGTGATATACTGTGAACTGAGTCCTTCAAAAGAATGGTCCAGAGGAATGATGTCCAAGATGACCAGGTTTTAAATGGGTCATTTGAATTACTATAGTACTTTGGAGTCATCTTTGTCTAGGAAGATCTAACTGTGTGACAGGTTATCAGCCCCAAAGATCTTAAATCCAGGTAAATAATTGAAATGAACTGTTGTTTATTTCCCAGGGTGGGATCATGAGACAAAGGAACAGAAAATTAGAGGGAGGGTAGAAGTGAGAAAAAGGATTAGCTGATACCTCTAGTAATAATAGCAGTAAAGTACAGAATATTCTGTGGAGCAAGTATCTAACTTTAATTTCTTGTTTTCAAAGAAAGTTGTTGAATTTAAAAGAATTATAATCTGAACAATTTATCCATTCAATATCCACAGTCAGAGTATTTCTCTGGACTGTCTAACAGATCAGTAGAGAGATAGGGATTGTTCTCTGGTGGGAAAACTACAGAGGTTGTGCTGAAGTCATTGGGAAGGGTTGGTGAGCAGAAACAGAGCATGGAGCATGTTTGGGACTCTGGGATAACCTTTCCCTCCACTTTCTTTTTTCCACCTCTGCCTAAGATTCTTAGCATATGGAGAGACACCCACCTACCCACTCACGGAGCACAGCTGCTCCACCCTCTCCTTTGTCTGACTTTTGAAATTATCAATGGAAAATAAACGGTCATTTTCATGACCATTCAAGATAAGTAAGGGAGGCAGAACATGGAGCACTCTTCACTTCTGGCCTGCCACAAAAGAAGGCAGCACTACATTCTAGCGAAGTACTGGGGAGTTCGTTCAGTTCTTCCACTCAGAATCCTTCATGGAGGCAACTGGAAAGTACCTTATTTTTTTTTTTAACCTCTGAAGAAAAAGCGTTTAGTAACTCCTTACCTGGGACATTTTGGCACCAGTCATGCCTCTGTGCAAGGAATGGTTGATTTCATGAACCCTTTTATGTTCCCATCATAACGGTTTAAGGTGTTTCTTCAAATACTAAGTAGGAAAGAGCAATAAAAGGTAATCACAGAATCACAAAATTGTAGGGGTTGGAAAAGACCTTTGGAGATCATCTAGTTCAACCTCTCTGCCAATGCAGGTTCACCTAGAGCAGGCTGGACAAGAATACATCCAGGTGGGTGTTGAATATCCCTAGAGAAGGAGACTCCACCACATCCCTGGGCAGCCTGTGCCAGTGCTCTGCCACCCGCAAAGGAAAGAATTTTTTCCTCATGTTGAGACAGAATTTTCTGTGTTCTAACTTGTGTCCGTTGTCCCTTGTCCTGTCACCAGGCGCCACTGAGAAGAGTTTGACACCGTCCTCTTGACACCCACCCTTTAGATATTCATAAGCATTGATAAAATCCCCTCTCAGTCTTCTCTTCTCCAGGCTAAACAGACCCAGGTGTCTCAGCCTTTCTGCATAAGAGAGGTGCTCCATTCCCATGATTATCTTTGTAGCACTGCGCTGGGCTCTGTAGTAGTTCCTTGTCCTTCTTGAACTGGTGAGCCCAGAACTGGACACAATACTCCAGATGCTGCCTTGCTCCACATGCTGCCTCACCAGGGCAGAGTAGAGGGGGAGGATGACCTCCCTCCACCTGCTGGCCACACTCTTCTGGATGCCCCCCAGGATGCCATTGGCCTTCTTGGCCACAAGGGCACATTGCTGGCTCATGGCCATCCTGTTGTCCACCAGGACTCCCAGGTCTCTCTCTACAGAGCTGCTTTTCAGCAGGTCAACCCCTAATCTGTACCAATGTAAGGGTTTATTCCTTCCTAGGTGCAGGACCCTACACTTGCCCTTATTGAATTTCATTAGGTTCCTCTCCGCCCAGCTCTCCAGCCTGTCCAGGTCTCTCTGGATGGCGGCACAGCTTTCTGGGGTGTCAGCCACCCCTCCCAGCTTTGTTTCGTCAGCAAACTTGCTGAGGGTACACTCTGTCCCCTCATCCAGGTCATTGATGAATATATTGAACAAGACTGGACCCAGTACTGACCCCTGGGGAACACCACTGGTTACAGGCCTCCAACTGGACTGCACCACTGATCACAACACTCTGAGCTCTGCCATTCAGCCAGTTCTCAATCCACCTCACTGTCACTCATCTAACCCACACTTCCTAAGCTTAGCTATGAGGATGGTATGGGAGACAGTGTCAAAAGCCTTGCTGAAGTCAAGGTAGACAACATCCACTGGTGTCCCCTCATCTACCCCACCAGCCGTTCCATGCTAGAAGGCCAACAGATTGGGCAAGGATGAGTTCAGTGAATCCATGTTGACTACTCCCTAAGACCTTTTTGCCTTCTGCATGTTTAGAGATGACATCCAGGATGAGCTGTTCCATCACCTTTCCAGGGATGGAGGTAAAGCTGACCAGCCTGTAGTTTCCAGGGTCGTCCTTCTTGCCCTTTCTGAAGACTGGCATGACTTTAGCTTTCCTCCAGTCCTCAGGCACCTCTTCTGTTCTCCATGACCTTTCAAAGATGATGAAAAGCAGCTTCGCAATAACATCTGACAGCTCTCACAGTACTCACGGCTGCATCCCTTCAGGGCCCGTGGATTTGTGGGTGTCAAGTTTGCTTAAATGATCTCTAACCCAATCCTCCTCGAAAAGGGTCGAGAGTCCAGGCACTTTCTTCTACCTCCAGGGCCTGGCGTTCCTGAGGGCTGGCCTTAGCAGTAAAGACTGAGGCAAAGGCGGCATTCAGTAACTCTGCCTTCCCTGCATGCTCCCTCACCAGGCCACCCCCCTCATTCAGCAGCTGGCCCATGTTTTCCCTAGTCTTGCTTTTACTGCTGATATACTTGAAAGTTTACATTTACCTTTAGAATCCATCTAATCAGGGAGGAAATTCAGTTATTGATGGGCAGCTGAAGGATCATTCTACAACCTATTTTCAGAAATAGTTAAATAGCTTTAAATGACTGAATCTTTTTCTAGTTTCTTAAGTAACCTGGACAATGTCAGAAAGTTTGATCAATATTGCAGAGCAGCATATAAGGCAAATTATCTTTTTTTTTCTTTTTTTTTGGTCATATACAGTGTATGAAGTTATTTAATGAAATGGAATGATTTCAGAACACCTTAAATGGATTACAGAATGCCCTAGAACACTTGAGTGATGAGTGGCATCACTGGGTAATACATTATGTTAACACTGAAGCATGACCTATTTGAATCGTTTCCTTAGCTTGTTTGCTACTGGTAGGTTAGCGCACTGTGCTGTACAAATGTACACATATATATATGTATATTTGCAAAAATACATTTTAACATTTGATAAAGATGTTTTGATAAGAGTACAAGAGATTTTTTCTTCTTGGCAATGTTAACTCCTGTGTCCGCCACTAATACCTGTGAAACCTATGGGCCAACTTTCACCTAATCTTTTAATCCCCACGTTTTCATTTAAGTACGTATGTTCCCAAGCTAAACTCTTACACTGTGCTTGCTCTCATTTTCAGTATAAAAGATTAGGATTACTGCCTGACAAGCATAAAATACAGACCATATACCTTTCAAGAGAAGGTAAGAGATTTTTTATAAAGAGGAATGGACAAGTGCTTTTCTATTATTAATCCTCCTATATGTAGAATTACAACAGGGATGTTACGTGATGGGGTAAAGAATGTCAATTAGTGAACTACAGTGTCTTATTTAAGACAGGATCCACCCTGGGAAAGAATTTCAGAACCTTTGCTCCTGATGCAAGTTCTTATATTACAAATTTTAAAGCAGCTTTCCTTCCTTGGGCTGAGTGACTAGGGTAAACATAGTGTACTTTTAAATTGGCATTTCTCATTAACCTGATCTAAACACCTCTGTCATTTTGCAATATGAAAATAAAAAGTGAGGTAAGGATACAGAGCACTTACCAGAAATATACAGAAGGATTTAGAAAGCCCCAGGCATCCTGGTACCACACATACATATTGCATACAAATAACTGATTAACTTACCTGTATGACTGAGGTGCATTACAACTGTCCACAACCAACTAGCATCCTACAATAGGATTTGGGACCTTTACATCAACTTTTAAACATCCTACACTTGAAGTCAGTTTATTTGCTTACACCAGCCTGAATGTGAGCCATAGAAACATGTTTTTGATTCTCAAAGAAATTATAGCTGCTGAAGTAAAGGTTCATACTTTCTTAAGCACACAGACAGTCAAAAAAGGAACTGTTTTTCCATCTGAAGAAGTATTATAGCTCAAGTAATTTTTATTTTTCAAATGGTCAGGAACTGCTTGCTTACTGGTGTCATAAACTTTGTAAGGGAAGGCTCAACAGTGGCTGTATGCTTGCAGCAGAATTAGGTAAGTCATGGCCTCCCAAGAATAAAATCAATCATTATCCCTTGAAGAAAGCAGACAGCTGGGAAGCTGAATTCTGCTCACTATAGCAATTATATATTTAACTTCACTGAACTGCCTAGAGTTACATTAATGAATCCATCTGAAGAACTCAATTAGGTCTTCCTGTCTAGACTTGAGAAGTAAATAAATATTACCTAATGCATGGTATTCAATACAAGGAAAACAATCACATTTATACACACTGGCTGCAAGATGAAGCAAGCCAGTGACACCTCCTCACTATTTTGGGTTTACATCTGTACGTTGTTTAGCGTGCACTTCATTACGCTGGCTGCCTTCTCCTTGCATTCAGCTGCTTTGACTGGAACACTGATGGCAATGGAAGTCTGTCTTTTAGAACAAGCCTCGTTCAGTTATATGAAGATTAATCCAACTAAGCACTTAACTACTGCTTGCTGCTGCATCAGAACATGTTCTTAAAAACTGCTATGTTTATGTAAGTCCAGGTGCTATGTAGGATCCAGAGAGAAATAAGCCCAGCCCACAAGTAGACATTCCGCACACGCACCCCCGGCCTCTCCCCCTGCACCAAGTCATGAGTCCTCAAAAATCCCATCTATTTGCATGGTTTAACAGTCAAACGGCATTGCCTTCAGTTTGGGATAAAAATTGCTATAATAAGCGTATGCTTACTAGCACTAGGATTGCATTAAGCAGCAGCCCATTTCTACACTTCCTTAGCTGTTTCAAGCTACTTTCCAGAGAACTTAAGGCATACCATAAATGGTATTTGGTCTAGTAATACTTGTGGTTGTCTACTGTTATCAAGCCAATAGAGTAAGCCTAAAGTTGATAGTAAGTTGGTGTTTCAGCTTCTGTTTTGATTTTAATTTGCTGGGGTTACCATTTAACCAAGGGCAGAAAGGTACACACAATATTGGGGCAGTGATAGGTATGGACAATTCATTCTACCATTGAGGTGTCAGGATACTTCAGTCCCCTGGTGGATAAGAGCAATGCTTCCACAGCACATAAGAGGAAGCTTATACAGCTTATTATCACAGCTACTGTCTGCCAAGTACCATGCAGAAATACAGAGTTCATTTCAGGCAGTATAAAGCATCAATATCAATTCTAGGATGCAGTATCTCAAATAGATCCCTACTTTTGGTTTTAGGCCCTTAGACAATAACAAAGTGTCACGGCCTAAATCACTACTCTGCAAGCACCATAATTAGCAGCCACATAAGATGTTTGTGACTATGAGTGTACCTAGACACAGGCAAACTGCTCAGTGCTAGAGCCTTACATTCATATCCTGACCTGTACCAGACTTTTTTAAAGTGGCACAAGGAAAGCAGACACGCAAGATTTTTGGCAACGCAAAGCAAAGCATGTTAAATTATCTTGTAAAAAGAGTGGAGAACAATGCTTCAGATTTCCATTCTCTTTATTGCCAACAGATTTATATTTAAAATGCCAAGGTCCAAAAAAAAAAAAAAAAAAAAAGAGTTGTGTAATAAATACTTCACTTTAGGCTGTAATAAATACAAAAAATATTAACAAGGAATGCACTTTGCCAGCCACAAGTGTGGGTATTTTTGAAAAATAAGGAGAAAAAAAAAAGAGTATGGCCATAGTTCACAGTTAAGCAGCCAGAAGCTGCCTGTTACAGATATCCCCAAACAATGGAGCTCTCCCTTCCCTCCCCTTTCAGATGCATATTCACAGTTTAACTCCATCAGAAATGCTGTCTTACAGAGCAAGCAGTCACACTCTGCTCAGAGTTCAAGTCAAAAATATCTTTAACACACACATGAAGCAAGGAAAACTATGGTCCAAAAAACTTCTTGTCACACTATTTTAGTCCAACAGTAGGTTTCGGTTTCTGTCCAACAGATGCGTGCCCAGCACACTAGGACAGCCAAGTTTTCGTACCACCACACATCCATCATCAACATACTAGTTGCTCCACCATCTCCACTGTAGATTTCACAGTGAACAAGAGTGTCCGTTTAGTTTAACGAAGTCAGTTCCTTCAATTACATCGCTGCAGCAGCATGTTCAGAGCATATTCCATTCTCTGTTTTAGTTCCAATGAGCATCCAGAAACCAGAAGAGTTGTCAGACGAAACGTTGTGGATATCCTCTCTTCATTGATGTAGGTAAGGAGATACTCCTCACTCTGATTGCAAATGATGATTTTTGTGTGATCATGATAGAAGTTCACCTGCAAAAGAGAAAAGTTCCTGTTTGTATACTTTTTCCTCTCAGTTTCTGGCACTTAACTGCCATAAAACTACATGAAGTAGTTCAGAAGCATTGTCTCTGGCAATGCTACCAAACTTACTTGAAACGTGCCATCATTGAAGAGCATCATTAATGCTTTATCAGATTTAAGCCACTGCAAGAGGTAAAGCCTAGGCCTGCGTACATCTGTTAGGCTGGGCAAATCGCCTCCCTAGGAAAGGGAACAGACATTATGTTAAACACTCAGTTCACATTCTGTGCATTTTTACAGCTCACGATCCAGAAGGTCCTGAACTTACATCCATGAGGTTCTCTTCCATGTAGTGAGAGAAATACTTCAGTACAGTTACTTGGCTAATGAACTGTTCAGGAGCCTCTGTGGCTGAGAAGACAGAGCACTGGCCTAGCTCAGCATAGTAGTGGACTGTCCTATAGAGAAGAAAAAGTAAGGAGGTTAGAGATGAGATAAAAGCATTTCATGTTTAAACCATCTTAGCAAGTTCCATGTTTTGTAGTCATTCTTACTTTTTGTCTGGCAGAAGGCTCATATGCGCCCCATTGTTGAAAAGGACACCAACAGTGTGATCTGACAGCTGGTACCCAAAGCCATACTTGTTGGAATAGTCCACCCATTTTGTAACCCACTGGAAGGATGCTGTCAGCTGTTCTTTGGGAATGCTGTCTGCTTCTGGCATGTTCTCCAGGCATCCTCGCAATACCCTTGCAACTGTATCAGCAACACTCCCCATGGTACTGTCTTCAAGGCCTGAAAGAGAAGGATTATTAGACTGACGAGAGCACACAGAAAGCAGGCTTTTGTTCTAAATGTTTCAGTTATCTAGAATGCAATTTTAAGAAGTTTAGCCTTTATGGCTTTCCAGTTTTAATTCTTCCAAAATATTAGCTGTAAAATTAGAAGGATCAAAAATAGGAGCGGGGAGGAAAGCAGCTGTTTGTTTCAAGCTTCTGAGTCCAACACATGAACAAACTAAAGGTGGGATTTACATTTTGCTGCACTTACATTCACTACTACTGCTGCAGCTTCCCAAAGTTCCCCTGACTATCATCCGAATAGAGTCTCCAATCTGCTTAGTCTCTGGTAATGCTCCCGGCTTCACTACTGTTGTGATAAGAGGCTGGATTTCCTAGAAGAGATGTCAGACATGTAAACATCAAACATAGCACAAGCCAAGGCTTCTACACAAGTTTTGCATGGCTCTCCTGCCTCTCAACAAATGATAAAATTCTAGGGAAACTGGTATTAAGTGTTTCCAGCAAGTACAAAGAGCTGCTGCTAGACTGAACTTAAAGCAGCACACCAGGTCTTTCCATTTCTTTAGATCTTCCATTTGCATCTTACACACTATTAATCAGTACTCTGCTTTCCTGCCCTAGCAAGAGAACAGCTGCATGCAGGTGTGAACACCAAATGGTAAGAGTTAGATCTCAGCAATTTATTCTTTAAGAAGTCCTAGTTAATCATGAACTGAATCCTTGTATTTGGAATATTGGGAAAGAGCACCTGGCAGGCAAGTTACCACACAGGCGATGATGGACTCTAGGCAGATACTATAATTATTCAAAAGCCAAAATTGATAGTCTTCCTACAAAGGCTACCATACTTTGGCGAAGCTTGGCTAAGCCCTCTTAAAACAACTCCTGCTAATCATTTAAGCTTGATTATGCTGTGTACAGCCTCAGCTCTGATATCCAAGTCAAATATAATTTAATTATAGCTACTCCACCCAACTGTTATTGGATTTGAATTGAACTGCACTTGCATTTACCTCATCTGTTCTGTGTTTCTGGGGCTGCTGGGTTATCGATGCCTTCTTCAAATCATGCCTGAGCTTGTAGATTTCTTCGTCTTCTTTAGCTAGTCTGTCTGTAATACAGAAAAAATGCTTAATGCTGCATCTGGAAGTACTGTTCAATTACAGAAAGCCTAGCTAGTTAGTTGCAGAAAGTGCACTGTCTCCCTCCAGTACCTTCTAAACCCGCCACAGTTTCCCAGAACTGCAGCACCATTGTACACAGATCACTAAGAGACTAAACTGGACCCTACAGGCTAACAGATGCCCAATATAGAGTTTCAGTAAGCCATAAGCAGCATTTACTTATGTAAGTTGGTGTAAGTTGCTGGCTACCATCTTTACTTACTGATAAAGAGGTCAAGACTAACCCAGTGAGGAGACATAAGTACAAGTGCTCTGTTGCAATGTCATAGCTATACATTACTAGCCTGACACTGATAGTATAAGAGGTAAGTTTCAAGCATAGCTACAATCCACTTACTATGTGCATCCAAGTATCTGGCTTTATCCTTTTTGCCAAAGAGAGCAGCAGCTGCTTTTTTGAAGAAATTCTTAGCAGGACTTGACAAATGGAAATCAGGAACGGTGTGACAACAGCTAGCAGAAAGTCTATCGGGTGTAAAGCCNTCTGTCTCCCAACACAATGGAGAATTTCTGCACTTGTGCTAGACACACATAAAGGGTAGCAAACTGATGCAGTACTGAACTCTTTGAACTCTTAAAAGCCTAAGCCAGTGATAAAATATTTCATTTCAAAGGCATTGAGGTACTTACATTACACAGCCTAAGGCCCAGATGTCAGATTCACAGCCATGCCCTTGTTTGTTGAGGACTTCTGGAGAGAGGTAATTTGGTGTGCCACATATTGTTCTGCAAATCAAAGAGGCCACAGAGCCTGTTAGTATTTCAGATAGAAAGAGGAGGGGAGCTATTTTTCATTGGGCAGGTTCTCTTCTCAAGTTTGGACAAGAATTTAGAGACTCCTAAAGAGGAGCTGTATGACTGTTAATACTGAAGACACCATGAAACACATCTACATGTCAGAGGAAGAGCAGACTATCTGCGCTATTTGTCAGTCAGGTACCCTGCCTCTGGCATTTCCTCAGAGGAATGCAGAAATCAAAGCACAGCAGCTTGCTTTCTAGAAGGGCAAGTCTTGATCCCAGAAGCAATTAGCTTTTACTATGGAACAGGATTTTTCATTTCTGAATGGATTTGGTTTCATTTACTACTAGACTTTGCATTTTTTCAGACTCCTACCTCCTCCTGTGCTCCAGTGGTTCCAGCCTAGCTGCCAAGCCAAAGTCACCCAGTTTTAGTTCCATGTTCTCATTAATGAAGAAGTTACCTAGCAGACAGAAATTCCAGTTAGCCCTTTTCTTGCAAGGTAGGAATGCATTTGCCACAGGTGCTGAGTCATATGTTGTTCCAAGCCAGAAGCTAGCCAAGATTTTTTTTTTTAAGTAGGAATGCTTAATGTCATGTCTTAAGCACTCCAAGTTTCCACTGTAAAGACAGACTGAGCCGATTCCCTTAATTAAGCTATCACCACACAAGTGTAAAGTGGTACAACGCTGACAGGGCTGGAGTGTGTTTTGAAGTCAGCGAGGAGCAGAACTTACCTAGTTTAAGATCCCTGTGCAAGATTTCCTGTTCATGAAGATACTTTAGCCCTGACACAATTTGCCTGAGGTAGTATCGTACTTCTGGTTCTGTCAATACCTTCCTCGCTTTTAAGATGTGAGCCATTGACTGCAGAGGGAAAACAAATACAGAAATGTCACAAGACATTCCCACACAAGATTCACCTTAAGCAGAAGTAAATCAATGCACGGATAAACGACAACTAAAGAAACCACGAAAGCTACCTTCTACACATCACACACTTAAATTAGTTGCAGATTCCAGGTTAAGTAAATACTGGATTTCTCCTAGTTGATGCTCACCCTTCTACTGCAGTACTCCAGAAGAATGTAAATATTTTCTCTGTCTTCAAAGTAGTGGTAAAACTGCACAACGTGTCTATGATTAAGCATTCTGTGCAGCTCAATCTCTTTATCAATCTGAAGAGACAAGGGAGTGGGGGGGGGAGAAAGCGTTGTTAGCCTTGCATCCACAAGATTGAGCAGACAGCTCATATCAGAGCCATTTCAGGAAAAGGGCTGGGCAATCCGTCACACAAAGAGAGTTTGAGAAGAAGAAGAAAAGATTCACGCACACGCACCTTTTCCCTTTGATGAGGTTTTGCTACTCTGCTGTGAGGAATGATTTTTGCAGCATAAACTTTATTTGTTGTCAAATCTGTCATCTCATAACACTTGGCGAATCCACCCTACGAGAGACACAGGAGAAGGAAAGGCAATTACAGCAGGTATGAAAGAAGCCCCGCGTTTAGTCATTCACCAGCTCAGGCATTAGTCAAGGCGCGCAACTTCCTTCGCCCCGGATGATTTGGTAAAAGACAGGTCTCGGGTTCATCCCTCACCTGAAGGCCGGCCCTGCGGCTCCCCCCCCCGCCCCAAACGCGACACCGAGGTCACTCCTGCAGGCTGGCCCCAGCTGCCGCCGCGACCCCGCCTGCAGCGGGG
>VXBO01009042.1:114459-125860 GCA_013400135.1 Rhinoptilus africanus
GGTCATGCTCTGGACTGTTCGAGTCACTGGGGTGTGTGTCCCAGCGCCAAGGGGCTACCCCTTCCCTCCTTCTGCATGGAGAACCCACGCCTAGTGCCTAGCGGGACACCCCCCAGAGCTGCCTGGAGACAGTCAGCTCTAAAGTCTTCTCTTCACAAGCAGAAACATTTCCTTAGAACATCCCAAACTAAGTTTGAAGACCCCTGAAGGCAGCTGTAGTCCAGCACCCCGATCTAGAGCTTTGAGTACAGGCAGTTGTTGGAGGTGAAGTGTGTTATATGGGAGAAGAGTTCTGAAATGTGGAATAGTTTTGCGTTTCTCCCATTCTGGAGATGCAAAAATGCTGAAGTTCATTACTTCCTTTGTTTTTTACACATTTCTGAAGTATTACTTGTTGGCACACACTAAAAATACTTCTGCCCGCTTTGATTGCTGGTAAAAATCAAAGTCTAGTTGATTCAATACAAATGACTCTCGGAGCATGTAACTGTATAAATCATTTCAATGTGAAACATCCACCGTCTCAGACCTTAAAATAACAGCAAAATGCGCATATTTTGCAGTGCCAACATGAGGATGCGTGCTTTATCACAGCCTCCCCCCAAAACAGCAAAAAGTGCAGAGCAACTATTTTCAAGTTTCCCTACACAGGTATTGCATTATGAAGGTACCGGTGCTCAAGTGTCGAATACATTGGATTGAGTACACTCTAACTTCTACCCATCTCCAGTTTTTTGCTGGAGACGCGCTCCTGCATGCAGGTGTCTGACTTCCTACCGCACTCTTCAAAGTCTAGTCAAGTCACAGTAGCATTACGAGTGATTAACCATAGGGACAGAGGTAAAAACAAGAGGAGGGAAAAACTAGGATACACAGACTGTACTCAGACCTGGGAAAAACTGGGATACACAGACTGTACTCAGACCTGTGCGCACTGACTCCCTTGCCTTACAAGCATTGCCTTCCCAGGCAAACATCGTTTCCCTTACGCAATTAAACTTTCTCCAAATTAGTATCCGTTATTGCAAAATAAGTCACTTAATGTGAACGTGATTTCTTGATGCATTGTTTTCTGTCATTTGAGTTGCTTTGGTCTGCTCTGCGGAAAGGCGCATGGGGAACGGGAAAATAGGCTGGAGAGAGGTACACGTTTTCCCTCCGCTGGGAAGAAGTGGTACTACACACGGTAAACTGCAAATTTAAAAAAAACAGGCTTTGTCTGGCAAAGGTTTAGGGGAGATTGTTATGCTTGACTTTAAGAGGACGCAAGCATGTGGTTAAAGCTGAATATGCAAAGTGTTCTGCTAAGCAAGACTGTGACTGTTTATTCTCAGGCGCTTTGCTGAAGAAAAGTCTGTAAGCTGTGCTCTTGCTGAGTTACAACAGTCCGTGAGGCGGCGGGGCTGCCCAGTGCAGGCTGGTCAGTCACTCTGAGGTTACTTCTCCCACTTCAGCACAGGCAGCATTTACCTAACACTTATCTCAAGCTGCCAGGTTTACCGTACTATTCATTGCAAGGTTTTACAAAGGAAAAGCTGTTGCAGGAATAAGAATTTTTGACAGCATTCTTGACCCTGTTGATGAATGGTGTTTCTGCCCTTTCTGCCTCTGAATTTGCAGCTTCAATTTCCCTCTTGTCCAGTCTTCCCACTCTCCTGCAAGTCCTGCCCTGCCTTCTAAGTCCAAAGATGCACAGCTCACCAGGTAACTTTAGCTGGAGTTACTGAGTTCAATACTCACGTGTTCCAGAGGCCTCTAAAAGCTTATGCGCTGGCACTTACATTTCTTACACTTGCATTACTTGTATTTCTTAGCTTCTGTGGAGAGCTACTGGATATTTGCCTGGTCTAGTGGGAGGTGTCCCTGCCCAGGGCAAGGGGGTTGGAACTAGATCATCTTTAAGGCCCTTTCCAACATGAACCATTCTGTGATTTTTCAATTAATATATTCAGCTTTCTCCTTCTAAAGGTGTTATCGTGGATAAAATAACATTAGTGTAAAGGCTTGAAACTAACCCTTTCATATCTTGCGAGAGGAAAGCCATCCTAGACAGTCCTCTGTGATATCCCACTTTTTCTTCCAAGTTACATCAGCAGGGTGCTCAGGTGGACCTGCAGCCTGCAGGAGAAGCTCGTTTGCAAGCTAGCTGAGATAGCAGCAGCTTTGTAGCCGGTAGCACTGCAGTTACCCTGCCAAGAAATGTAGCCCGAACTCAGGCTTCAGACACACCTTCTGTCTCTGGCTCCAGAAAAGTAGTACCCCCTTGTCCCTACAGCCTCATTTTGGCACAACTATACAGCCTTTTCATAAAAGCCTGATTATCATGTGCCTGAAAAGCCTGGGTGTGCATAAATCCCTGGGTCAGATGAGGAATGGGAATTTGACAGAGTCATAAGTGGCCTAATTACAGGCTTGTGGGAAGAAGGTCTTGGCAGGAACCACTTGTACTTACGCTAGCATTGGGAAAAAGAGGTGTTTGAAGACTTAAATTTCCAGAAACAGCTATATTAAATCCTGGCTGTCCAACTCCCTGTGTATCACAGAGCCTTGTCACTGTTTATGGCCACGAATTTACCAGGGCAACCAAGTCCTTATGTGAAATCCACATCAACACCACCTCTAGACTGTCTCACAATTGAATTAGTTTCCTTCCTGACGTGCTGTGAACATGCTTCTCCACCACCAGTGTGCCAGCGGGAGCCAATTCGCTATGCCGCTGTAGTCATAGAATCATAGAGTCGGTGAGGTTGGAAGGGACCTTTAAGATCATCAAGTCCAACCATTAACCTACCCTGACAAAAACCCCTTCTAAACCATGTCCCTGAGCACCTCATCTACCCTTTTCTTAAACACCTCCAGGGATGGTGAATCCACCACCTCCCTGGGCAGTCTATTCCAATGTTTAATAACCCTTTCAGTGAAAAAACGTTTCCTGATATCCAATCTAAACCTCCCCTGACATCGCTTGAACCCGTTTCCTCTTGTCCTAAAGTCACAGGCACCGACAGCCCCGCAGTCCACACTGGGCTCCCTGGCAGCCCATGCTGGTTCGGCTGGCAGAGCTGGCCCTTTACCCGGCTTTCTGCTACCAAAACGCCTGCCCTCCTGCCCCCGGTTAGCTGTTCGCAGGGCCGTGGTTGCCACTTAGCCGGTCGTACAGTGCCCTCAGCTGCTGAACTGGAGCTATGACAGTTTGTCCGAAAATAAGCATATTCTGCTTAAAGATTGGGTCAAAGTAACGGGAATAGCGTCGTCACTGGCATAGGTACCAACATAGGCGGGTGATAAAAAATACGTGGCTTACTTCTAGAACGTCAGCCTATAAAAACTTTCACTCAAAGTGCTTCCCAATCCCTTGTGACTTGTCAGAGAGTAGTTATGTCTGGAGAAACTATTGCCAATCTTACTGTATTTTCATGATTGATTAGGTCTCATTTCTCCTCTTGCCTTCTTCCCTAGCTCATCCCCCTCATTTCACTCTTCTAGTCTAACCTTTTCTACCCCACCAGCTCCATGCAGCCTTTTCCCACCCCTCCATATGGGTCTGTAGGTGCTGTGCTTCAGTGTTCCGTGCTTTCCCTGTTCTCTGGCACACTTGCTGTTGTGCTTCCAGTAAAGCAGCACCCATTTCATAGCCTGTAGCGTATCTAACATAGGCAGTCACACCAAATAAACTACAAAACACATAAAAGCTGAGCTTGGTACAGAACAAAACATTTTCTCTTATGCTGCCACGCAATTTTAGTGTGTAGTCCTCTTGCAGGATTTTATTGTAACAGAGCATCCTTACACATAGGTGTGATACCATTTGTCCTTCCTAACTCACTGCAGAGCTTGTGCAAAGCACTTGTTTCTGCTATAATTCATATATTTTCATTTCCTTTGTTTGAAGCTTGGCAAAGTTTCCAAAGACCTGAATTCTTTCGCAGTTTCATTTGAAGTGATCTACTAATTAAAAAGCAGGCAGACTACCAAGAGCTTAAGGCAATCATATGTTTTCCCAGAAAAATCTCCAGAAAAGAGGGTGCTTAGCCCAGTGGTCACATAGGCTGTGCTAGTTTTTGGTTCCTTCTGGGGTGCTGCCAAGTTCTGTTCCCACCTTGCTGGTTCAGTGTGAGTTCCCTAGGGCCAGCAGGAAGGCAGGGCTGCAGTAGTGGTGGTTATAGGATCCTGTATTAGGTTCCCAAAGACATAACTTTTTCTACTTCCTGGAGTTTAATGAGTACCTACATGGTCGGGATGGATGGATGGCTCTGAAAGGTGTTCTCCCAGTGCAGATAGAGGATGGGAAATAATATAACTCCAATCAAGTGTCAGTGTCAAAGAGACTCAGCTTTCTCTTATCCCTCACTACTCTCACACTCCTTCCCTGTGGTGCTTGGTTGAGTAATGCCTCACGGGCTGACATCAGGCACTAGCCCCTGCACTCAGGAAGCACAGTAACACCTTCATACAGGACCTACTTCTAACAGTGAACTCAGACCACAGGTTTGCACATTGTGGTATTTTTCTCATTTTGTTTTTTCACAGCTCGACTTGTTTTTCTTGCACATGCCTGACCAAAGAAAGACTATACTAACCTCAGAGTTATCAGTACTGCAAAATTAAAGTCTTTAAAGCCTTTGCCTTTACCTCTAAAGGTTGATCAAAATTGTTATTTTAAACTTTTTAAGGTTAATAGTTGAGGATGTGTTTGCACAGTCAATACTGTCACATACATCATTTCCTTCAAAAACATTCTCCATGGCCTCTATTTGCCCCCTTTGCAATGCACTGAGGAGAACCAAGAGTGCTGACTGTATTACCTGTCCGTAAGAAACAGTTTAACCTAATGGCCGCGAACACATGCAAATACTTCATGCGGTGTCCTGTAGGAATCACACCCACTCTGCCTCTCACACTCTTCAGGGCTCACTTAGCCCAAGAGTATCTGTCCTCAACATATTTAGTGAGACACCCTGGCCACCCATTCTGGCAGCAGCAGCTTTTTCCAGATGCTGCTACTGCTTCTGCTGACGCAACGGTGATTTTCAGTACACTGTTGAAGGTGCTTGAAACTTTGTGAGACTAGGACTTAAGATACCGCATGCCGGTGATATAACAGTTATGCCCAGAATTATCCTGCTTCCCATATATAAGACGGCTAGGCCCCTTATGCAATTGCATCAGTCATGCAGAAGGAACAAAGATCTGTGTGATGGTAAAGCATCATGCCCAGTATTAGAGACACTTGGCTTCAGACCTGAGGAACAATCGGAGTAGTGTTTTGTGCCCTAAAAGAGCTGTCTAGATTCTTTTGTGCTTTTTTTTGTAGCCCTTCGCAATGCCCAAATATCTTAAACATAAACCTCCTTGTTAAAAGAAATAATGCCAAAGGGTAGCCAAAATCCTCTAAACAGAACAAAGAGCTCACTACTTCAGTCAATTTGTTTCGCTTCCTGCTCTGTCTTCTCGTTTCCAACTTCAGTATTCAGCTACTGCGGGACACAGGACAGGAGACAGTTTCCTACGGATTAGGCTAAGCACTTATTTTCTTTCTATGGGTAGGAAAGCAGTTTCCTGAATCCAAAGAGCAGGAGTCAGTGTTACTGGTGCTCAGATAACACAGACAGAGCAGGAACAGTTATGAGATACACAGGGTAAGAGCCCATGTCACAGGTTATCTGTCTCCATGACACTCCTTTCTGTCAAGAACAACCATATCTGTTTTTCATGCACAAGTTGCCAGTAACTAGACGTGTACAGGCCACTTCCCAACTATATATTATAAACATGAAGCACAAAAGAGGAAAGCAAGTATTTAGGAGATTGAAAGCATTTGTTGCCTTATTTTCTTCAATTAACTATGCTTGTAGAACAATACAGCTACAAAGAAAAAAATGTTCTGGCAGACAGGAGCACAAGCCATTATTGCTAATCCTCAGCAGCTGTATGTAATGTTCAAACTGAACAACACAGTGATGCATGTCTTATGCATGCTTAGGTACAGGGCAACTCTGGGAAGCTAGAGTTGAAGGTAGAAGAGTTGATGGTCTACAGAAAAATGAGTTACTGGGTAATTAGATACAAGTCAGCGCTTCCTTTCAGCGCCTCAGGTGCTACAGAGGCTCTTTGCTACCAAAGCAAGGTGTGCCAGAAGCAATCCTGAACAGAGCCTGCCCAGGAAGGAAAAGTGGGCTGCTGTTGTCAGAGCCAAGGAAGGTTATCCTGTGCTCTTTTGCCCATTGGGATTAGATTAAACCCAGTTAATATTTATTGCCTTTCCTAGATTTCTTCTGTCCAACACTCTAATATCAAAGAAACAGACTTAAACAAAAGCATGGAGAAAGGAGAGTTAGCACCATATGTTACCATCAAAGTCATTGTTTATCAGACACAACACGATAGAGGCACATATTCAGAGATTCTGGGGAAGGCTTCTGAGAACCATGCTTTCCAATAAGATGTTTTCTGTCTTGCATACATTAGAAGTTTTTCTAAGTGTTTCTTACATACAGTTTTGCACATAGATCACTACAGCTTTTCCTGGTAAGAGCACTTTCTATATTTATGTAAATATTTAAAAGTGACTGGCACTACATTTAGTTTATTTGGGTTACACTTGTCCTGGCTGCTAATCTGAAGAATTGAAGCACGTCATTAGTAAAGTTAGTGTAACAAAAAAAAAAAAAACAAACAAAAAAAAGATCACATACAAAATAATGTCCTCTAGTGAAAGTTAAGGTATCTAGGAAAGAGAGACATATAAAATCTGGTCTTCTGGCCTCTTTAAGAATAGAAATGAGAACAGGTGGTGGTTAAGACAGGATGGATAAAAGAAAAGATGAACAAAAAGCATGCCCTAAATAGCTAGGTGTGAAAGTGAAAATCCTTACTAGATTTTTTCCAGCAAGTCACTTTGATCTTTCCATTCTAGCATCGTTTTCTGATTGAAGCTATTATTAGCACCAGCCACCCAGAGAAGGTAGGTAGGCCAGTGCGGTACTTTCCTCTTCCTGAGCTTATCTGTGTGCTCCACCAGTGGCCAAACACCTCAGGCAGTTATTGTACATTTTCTATTTTAACTGGGGAAACCAGTATTTTGAATAAAGCTCTTCATCAGTACAAAGAAAAAACCCAGGGGAAGGTATTTGACAAGTGCAAACAAAGACAGAACTATGACTGAGAACCTGATGGCAAAATGACTGACTCCACTAGCTGTAAGGGTAAATATTGCCCTTTGAGCGTGGAGAATCTGTCTGCAGCCACTGACCCCACACATTGGACACATGCTGGGGAATAAAAAACATGTTTGCCCCCCAGCAGCACAGCAGATGCTTTTCTGCACACTTGCATTAAGAAGAGAAAGTCAGGGGTACCAAAAGGGAAAATGAGAACTCTGTTCCACAGCTACAAACTGACACAGGCATTTTGTCCAACCCAGGGGATGTTTTGTGAAAATTTATTTCTATCTAATCTTTATCTCTTTTTCAAACTGGCATTTTAAGCAGGTTTGGGTTGTGGGTTCTCAGTTGGCCTTCGGTGTTCTGTATTACTTGATGTGGGGCAGCTGTCTTTGAGTTTTGAGAGCAGTTACTATTGTCTCAGGTCAACCAGAGTTAATTTGTTGTACATCGCACTTTCATGTCTAAAGTGCACAGTTATAGTCCACAGCAAATGCAAAATCATGCAGAAAGTTAACACTCAACTGAACCTATGGCAAGGTAGAAACCTGAACACCAGTAGTTATTGCATCTCCGTGATGGCAAGAGAAGCTGTGGTACTTGGCAAAGAGTGAGCCTTCAGAAAGGAAGTAAAATATTGCAAATACAAGTTTAGCAACAGGATGTGATAGCTCAGCCCACAACATGGATTATTGGACTTTTGAGATGGGGCTGAGCTAATTTTAGCTCTCATTTCAAGTAGAGCAGTGCACTTCCTCCAGTGAAAGAGTAGTGATGACCTTCACAGCAAACTGTGAAGTTTCTCCTATTGAAGACTGCATTTAGCTTTAAGAGTTCCTGGTTCTATTTTAGACATCCAGGAGGGCTGGTGCACTGAAAGACCTGTCTCTATTTTTAGGTACATCAACCTGAGCAAATAAAAAAAATTGCCTCTCCCTTGTCTGCTTTACATCTTTAGATTCTCATGGCAGAGATAATGCCACCACAAGCTTGCTGATTTTTTCTTAGTTAAGTAGCTTGTCACTGCTAGCCTTAAACGACAGATTTGAGAATCATGGAATCAGCAAATATCTGGCTCTAACAGACATGGACGGCTTTCAGTAATCTGTCCAATGGAGACAGAGACTGATGGTCAGGGTTCCAAGTAATACCCAATTGATAAGGGAAATGTATCACAGAATCATAGGGTTGGCAGGGACCTCTGGAGATCATCTAGTCCAACCCCCTGCCAGAGCAGGGACACCTTAGAGCAGGTTACACAGGAACGCGTCCAGGCGGGTTTTGAATGTCTCCAGAGACGGAGACTCCACCACCTCCCTGGGCAGCCTGTTCCAGGGCTCTGCCACCCTCAAGGGAAAGAAGTTCCTCCTCATGTTTAGGTGGAACTTCCTGTGGTCAAGTTTCTGCCCATTACCCCTTGTCCTATCACTGGGCACTACTGAAAAGAGCCTGGCCCCATCTTGCTGACACCCACCCTTCAAGTATTTATAAGTGTTGATAAGGTCCCCCCTCAGACGCCTCTTTTCCAGGCTAAAGAGACCCAATTCCCTTAGTCTATCTTCATAGGAGAGGAGGACATCCTCCAGTAATCACTTGTGCAAAACTTACCTATTTTTAAAAACCAATGCTTTCTTTTCCTGCCCTTTGGCTTCTTGGTGTTTCTGGCAAGGCATATGGTGCTTAAGGAAACACAGCTGCTTGTAGAAGAGCAAGACTGATTGAGAGGGGCAGAAAAAGTGAGCAGCTTTAAGTCCGCTGATGAGAAACTCTGGTTTCCTGCCCTTTTAGCAGTCACTTGTATGTGTTTTGCAAAAAACCGGAAAAGGTCACCTAAGTGGAAAACAATGTGGTGAGTGATATTTTGCAACTACCTTAGAGTGCTTTAAAAAGACTTATGAAGACATTAAATATACATGGCCATTTGTGGTTGGAACAAATGTTTTCAAACACACAGAGCACTGCATCAAAAGCCCACTTCAGAGCTATCCTGAGTTCAGTGAGGCTGGTCCCCAGGCGTGTCTTTGTACAGGAAGAAACAGAGCAGATAAACTGCTTAACAAGGTCTCTGACCAAGAAGCGTAGATGCCCAAGTCTATACACAATAGGGACTACAGACTTGGAGGACTTCATTAGTCCCAGGCTTACTAGGCTATTAGCCCCCTGTCAACTCAATGCATGGAAATATTTGTCACATAAGTCTGCCAGCAGAGTTCCTTCTCCTGCACAGCCTTGCCATGCATGACAGTATTTACTAGGTAGTGGAGGACTTGCTCCAGCTTTACAAGCACAGGTCTCATTCAGACTCAGAGAAACTCTATTTTCTATGTCACTGTTCCCCATAGATTACAGCCAGATAACTGAGACTTTTCTTAGTGATGAACTCAATGAAGTCTCATCACTGATGAGAACAAAGAACTGACCTGTCCTGGTTTCGGCTGGGATAGAGTTCATTTTCTTACTAGCAGCTGGTATAGCACCGTGTTTTGTATTTAGAATGAGGATAATGTTGATAACACACTAATCTTTTTAGTTGTTGCTAAGCAGTCAAGGACATTTTCAGCTTCCCATAGAAGTTGAAAGGGAGCATTTTCTATATTATTTTACCATTTTTTCCCCCTCTTCCACTACTGTTCTATTAAACTGTCTTTATCTCAACCTAGGAGCTGTTTTTTTCCCTTTCTCTTCTCCCCATCCCACTGAGGCAGGGGCGAGTGAGTGAGCAGCTGCGTGATCCTTGTTGTCAGCTGGGGTTAAATCACACCAGTCATTTTTGGCGCCCAATGTGGGGCTTAAAGGGCTGAAATAACGACAGATCTGATCACAAACTGTTAAAACAATGGTTTTTATATTTGTTATAACCATTCATTACACTAATTTAATAGCTACAATTGCTTTGTTTGTTCTCAGAGCTGTGTTGTGTAATACCTTCCTTGTTGTATACACTGTTTACCAGTATTTATGTGCTGTTTATCAGCTGTGGGAGCTGGATTAAAGGTGCTGTTCGCTGTACGGTGTAACACTGGTTTATGCTGTGATAAAATCACGGATAGTAAGTATTGTAGCTGTAGTCAGCATTGCTGTTATCTTCGTATTTCGGGAGCCATCTAGCGGAAACTATTAATAATTACACTTTTTACCTCTTCTCGAAGAACCGATCTGGGGGAAAAACCATCCTCCACCTCTCCCTTCTCCTCCAGGCTAATTACAATAGCTCTTGAGAATTTTGAATATCCTTGGGATGTGAAAACCAGCATGTTCCTATTTCCATGTCTTCTGAATTTTTTTCTGCTCTTCAGGTTGTTAAAATTTAATAAGTAATCTACGAATGTGATCTAGGCTCGGTGACAGTACAATCATAGGTGGCTTGGCATGTGGGAGAATATAGGCAGGTATCTAGGGATCTACTCACCTCCAATGGTCTGGATCTTCACTCACAAAAAAACTGCAGGACCCTAATAAAGTGGTAGAATGTTTGAAAGGGAAATACTGTGGTTATTGCAAAGAGGCACAACTCACCGCACTGTGCTGGGCCCTGGCCAGTATCTACCAGACACTGCTTGATATTGTGCAGCACCCTCAGGGGAAAGAGAGGGAAAATAAACCAACAAGCACTGAGGCTACTCCAACCCCGGCAACAGACACTGCAGCTGAACCAAAGAACTAACCTGTGTCGGTATCAGCCACTCCATACAGAAAAAAACCAGTTTGCTTAGTAAGGGATGAAGATGAATGAGGGTCATCACACGAACAGAAGGAAGAGTCAGAACCAGAGATAATCACCTGATCCCTATCCCTGAGTCAGCTGCGAGATATGCAAAAAGATTTCTGCATTGTCCAGGGGAGCACATTGTCACCTGGCTGCTTGATGCTGGGATAACTGGTTTTATGGTGACATGGCATCCCAGAAAGAATTGAGACAGACAACAGGATTCATTTCGTGGGCCAAAGAGCATGGCATTGTGTGGGTATATCACATTCCTGATCATGCACCAGCCTCTAAGGAAATTGAATAATACGATGGACTGTTAAAGACTACACTGAGAGCAATGGGTGGTGAGACCTTAAAACTTCGGGATACACATTTAGCAAAAGCCAGCTGGTTGGACAGTAGTAGGGGATCTATCAACTGAGCTGGCCCCAGACAGTCAAAACTTTCACATACTGTAGAAGCGATGAAGTCCCCGTAGTGCACATAAAGAGTACGTTAGGGAAGACAGTCTGGGTTATTCCTGCCTCAG
>VXBO01009042.1:132696-149992 GCA_013400135.1 Rhinoptilus africanus
AAAAAAAAAAGAAAAAGACTTCTGGGTAGATAAGATGTAGTTACAGAAACACTAGTCTAACAATTTCCGAAGTATGTAGTTTCTCACAATCTGTGTGGCTGCTAACACCTGGTCTTTTTTCGTCTTTTGAAGCAGGACTGACTCACAGACTAGATGATGTTTGTGTTCACAGTGTTTGTGTGTACCCTGCATGAGAATAAACAAGGTAAAATAAACCTTTTATTCTTATGAATAGACTAGGTGTCATGAGGAAAGCACAGAAAGATACATGCTGTATTAGTCACTCTTCCAAAATAGCTTGATTGTTTTGACTATCCCAGTCATATAATAACATAGTCAAATATGGGTTGACTATTTTGATGACAGGAAAAATCAAAGATACGATGACACTGTAACTAGTACATTTCACAGCGACTAGGTATAAGACTTTCCAGCATCCAAACAAGATTGTGGAAAGAAGGGAGTAGACTTTTTAACTACCAGCAGCACCTAGCAGGAGGGTTATGTCTCAAAACTGGATTATCTGCTGCTTTCTTCCAAAAGCCTAGCTGACAGCGGCCAGAAACCTAGCTCATAGTCTGGGCAGCAGGACGGTACTTGTAACAAGCAGCATTCTCCATTCTCAAGGATGAGCCTAGAGGCTTGAAACAAACAAATCTTACTGCGTGTGAAATACAAATCTGTTTTTAAGCTTGCAGTACTGGTTTTATTCTGTCATCAATATTGCCATGTTGGCAATGGCATTGAGAGAGTTTGCCCAGAACATTTGAGAGCAACAGAGGCAGTGTCACTCTTACGCACTGTGCGTGATCTGAGAGGACAATTTTTTTAATGGTGTGTTGTGCCACAGTAATAAGTGGGCAGAGAATCATAGAATATTTTGTGTTGGAAGGGACGCCTAAAAGCCATCTAGTCCTACCCCTGCAATGAGAAGGGACATCTTCAACTACATCAGGTGGCTCAGAGCACCGTCCAACCTGACCTTGAATGTTTCCACCGACAGGGCAGCTGCCACTTCCCTGGGCAACCTGTTCCAGTGTTTCACCAGCCTAATCATTAAAAAATTCTGCCTTATATCTAGTCTGAATCTACTCTACTCTCTTTTGTTTGAAACTATTACCTCTTGTCCTATCACAACAGGCCCTGCTAAAAAAGTCTGCCCCCATCTTTCTTATAAGACCCCTCCAAGTAGTGAAAGGCTGCAATAAGGTGTCCCCGGAGCCTTTTCTTCTCCAGGCTGAAAAGACCCAACTGTCTCAACCTGTCTTCATAGGAGAGGTGCTCCAGCCCTCTGATCATCTTCATGGCCCTCCTCTGGACCTGCTCCAAAAGGTCCATGTCATTCTGATGTTGGAGGCTCCAGAGCTTTGATGCAGCCCAGGATACAGTTGGCTTTCTGGGCTGCAAGCATCCATTGCTGGCTCATGTCAACATTTTTATCCACAATATCCATGAATCCTTCTCTGCAGAGCTGCTCTCAACCCCTTCATCCCCCAGCCTGTATTGATACCAGGTGTTGCCCCCACCCAGGTGCAAGACCTTGTGCTTGGCCTTGTTTAACCTCATGAGATTCAGACAGGCCCACTTCTTGAGCTCGTCCGGGTCCCTCTGGATGGTAGGAACAGCTGTGATTTTTTTTTTTTAGGATAGCTTTTACTCGGGTGAGGAGTCTTGATTTGCTCAGTGCTTCAGAAGATATCTCCATGTTACAGACCTTGATGCACTGCCTTTGCACCAGCTCATCTTCTCAGGGAGGAAACTGCAGTACATTGGTTTTCTCTTTTAGCTGAAGTGCTTCCCTTCCTGCCTCTTGCCTCGTGCAGGGCTCCTGCACCTTGTTGCTTCAGGCTGTGATGAGAGACCCCAGGTGTGCTTAATGCAACTTTCTTCTTAACTATTAAAAAGCAGGCAAAATGTTTTTATTTCTTGTGTTTCTTGTGGAAATTTTGTCAGATGATGTTATTATTCAAATGTCCTTTTTTGGTTTTTAATCCTTTGGCAATATCATATGTTCAAAATTTTAAAAAGAAAAGAAAACAAAGGTATGATACAGTCCTGAATAGGATTTAAAGTAACTGACTTTAGGACCAGACCTATTTGTATTCTGCTTGCTAGAAGCTGCCACAAGAATATTGTCTCCCAGTCTGAGATCTACGTCCATTTGTCTGGACTTCTCAGACAGGCTTCAACAGTTCTTTTTCCTGCTCACCAGCAGGCATCATCAAAATGAGCTCCCTCCTCTCTGAGCAGCTAGGATTAAAAATGTTTGATAGAATGCATATTGCCCTTTACCTGAAAATCAGAGCTAAATATAAAAGACATACCAGGTAGAAAATAATCTCCCCAAAAATTACATCTCTCCCCATGAAACCTAACCTAGCCCCTGTGGTATTAATTTTAAAACTGCCTAAAGTTATACTGAAATATCCCTCATACTTTATCCACATATAGGTGACTTACTTAGACTAAGCAATCCTTATATGAAATTGTCCTTCCTAGAATAACTATAGAATTAAGATTTGCTTCTTAATGTTCAAATGAGAGGTTTATGTTTTACTTGATAGCCAACAGAGGACATTTAACTGAAAGGTTTTTATTTTAGACCTTACATAAGACAGCCAAATGTATCAATTACTCAATTGTGTAAGTCTTTGCTGGTGACCAGCTGTTTGCAGACACTCAAGATTGTTACAGAGACAAAGAGTGAAAAGTCCTGGTGAGAAGATGAATGTGACTAGGAGAGGCAAAATTAAAATCCTAAGCCACGATTTGGACTTCCCAGAGGAAAAATGCTAACACATCACATTTTGTTTGGCCTGTAATGGAAAGAACTGACCAAATAAGACCAGTTTTCCTCTTCATTGGGGATCTGCTTCCTCTCTACTAGAAGCTGCTTAAGAACATGCATTTTTCTATCCCCATTGTAAAAACAGATGAGGGGTTTGCTACAAAACCATTTTTAAGATGTTTGCTATGGTGTGAATTTGCAGTGCTCTCATCACATGGTAATTGAGAGGGAGCTTGTACTTCTACAGGGACAATCAAAGGATGAATACTGATACTTCTAGGCTGAAAACATTAAACTCATGTTTTGAACTGCATGTAGTGCTATGTCCTGAGCAATTAATACCTTTAAGTGTATTTTAAAATTAAAAAACCCAACCAACCAACACCAAAGATAGTGACACTTCATTCATTCATTTCTGTTTTCATTTGTAAAGGCAACATCGAAAGTGACTTACCTAGCTGTAGAAAGGAATTGTACAGCAAACCAAGAGCATGAATCTGTATCTCCCAAGTGCCATGCTAGTACTTTGTTTTTATATTACTCTTCCTGTGCATTTTGAATCATTAATTTAATGTTCCAATCAATTAATTTAATGTTCCATTTTGAATCATTAATTTATTAGAAAAAATGTATTCTGTTTATTTATATTGCAGTTGAAGCTAGAAAAGAAAGAGATGTGGATACATTCAAGATCTTTCCCTGACCTTTCTGACACTAAGACTCTTTCAGGAATTGTCTCTTACTGTAAGTTGACTTATTAAAACCAGTTTCAAAATCAAGCAATTTCTCCTACCAATATATGTCATATACCATTCAATAGTTCTGGCATAACTAGACTGTCAAGTTTCATCGTTATCATTGTAAACTTATATCATGATGCTTGTGTTGTCTCCACAAGTTAAGAAAGCAGCAGGTAACCTACAGCTAAATTTTTTTTCAATAAGTCTAAAATCGTTTAAGCATTTTGATCCCAAGCTGGGAGGGGACCCATCGCAGGCAGCCTTCAAGTGTCCTCATTAGCTAGAAATCTTGTGCAGAACTGCTCCGAACTCACTCCTTTGCAGAGCTAAGCAGGCACAGGGTGGACACCTAAACCTGCCACTCAGGTAGGGTACAGTGCCAGGTTTGTGTTCCACATGGTGTAGGGGGATGCAGCGGTAAAATTTTCGGACAGTTGTAGGAGAATGCTACAAGTACAGAGGCTGCCAGAGGAAAGAGGCAGAGATCAGAGAGGACCACTTACCTTTCAGTTCATGAGTTTAGAGTGGCAAACATCTGAGGCAGCAGTTAGCAGGAGAGCACAAGGAGAAGAGAGATTTTGAAGCTGCAGGTAGATCAGAAGATATGTAACCAAAGAAGGTCAGTGTCTAACAAAAGAGTGTTACTTCAAAGCAGTTGCATGGGGTTTTTTTGTTGCCAGATACAATGCATACTCCAAATAGGATTCTACAACTTGTGAACACTCGGGGTCCCACGGATGGGAGTTTACACTCCTCCCCGCGTGTTACAGGGCAGTGCTTGGCACTGATTTTTGCTGTTCTCAGCACTTCCTCACCAAAATGACAGTTGTATTGCTGAGGACCACTTTCATGGGCCCAAGGGTGAAATAAAATTTTGTGGGTTCCTAATGGATATTTCCCCAAGAGGAGAGACGGGACACGCAGAGACCATTTAAGGGCACAGTGACAGCAGGTAGTGAAAGCATCAGCCCTTTATGCACTGATCCTTGGGGCCCCTTCCCACTCGGCCATGCCAGGCTCTGTGCCACCACCTGGCCAGCCTTCTCACATCTGCATTTTGTAGTTCTCCTGCAGGAACTAAAGTCTTGGTGCCATTTCAGGAAGTAACTTTATCTTCAGGATAGCAGTGGTTTGAGTAACAGCTTCGATGCCTGGCACCATTTGTCTGATAACTCCCTTCCAGTTCACCTCATAAAAAGACACATATAAATAATCCCCAGCTTCAGAACAAATCCATACCTACGTCAGGATTTGGTGTTTTGGCCCGTTCTGTGTAGGTGAAATTCATTCGCGTACAAACTTTAAACCTTACTTGAATGTCACTTCAAGTTTTTTAGGGTCAAATTGGATCAGGCAGACCAACGTTTACTTCAAAGACAGGCCAGACTAAGGCTGAAGGGAAGAAAAAGGGGCTTTCTCACTTAAATTTTTACATAGCAAAGCACGCTGTCTGAATACAATAAACCAATAAGGGGAAAGAAGGATGAGCCAACAAGTGAAACTGGAAACTTAGCCTTCACTACGATGCCATTACTCTATTGAAGTTAGTATTATGCCAGACTTCTACGGTGCATAATGATTTAGGTCCCAAATCAAGAGATTTCAAAGGACTGTGTCCATAATGCCCTCCCTGTATGGAATAGAAGGTTTCCCAAAACAAAAACCTTTGGTTGGGAAAAGCCAGTCTGCATGAATGGTCTTCATTTGTTAGATAACGGAAGCTTCAGTATCTGCTCAAAACACAAGAGGCAGCGTACTTTAGTCATGTGTTATATTTCATTTAGCAGAATTAGTAAGCTCCTGTCTCAAACCTGTATTATGTTAATTGAAAGAAATGAATAAATCATCAGGGAAATATTCCTTAGAAGGTTCTGAAGTTTGATCTATTTAAAAATACAGTCTGGTTATTAAAGGAGGCTAACTGGAAAATAAAAGGGTAGAAAACATGTATTGCTGTAATTCTTTCAAATGCTGCAAGTCTCCTCAGTCCCCCTTCTTTTGGATTTGCAACACTCGATGTTTCTCCTGACGACAACAGGCCTCCTGAGCACCATAACCTTTCCTGCACCTCGGCTCCCTCACAACTCCTGTTTCTAACATTCCTCAGCACCCCTGGTCTTCTCCCAGGCATTTTCACAATGCCAATCAGCATATCAAGGAAAGCTAAATCTTTTTGCAGTGCGTGGTGATTCAGCCACATCCCCAGTTCATCCAGATGTGATCATCAGTGCTGCAGCTACAGTTAGCCCCATTTCTAATGGGGGGAATTTTACCAGCCTCTGGCCTTCCTGCTAAAAAGCACAGGGCGCAAAGCCCAGGCCTCCTTTCTGGCACGACACCCTCAGGCTATACATTTAGCAGGCTGATCTGCAGCTCTCATGAAAAAAGTTTCTTTTTTTTCTCATGAAGGAACTTTGCTAATTGTTGTAAATATCTTTGTCTGAGCTTTATTTGCAAGGACAGGGTCCCTACAGGGGAAATTCTGAGCCCAGAGGAATTGGTGGCTTTGTTGATACATGATGGACCCCTGATGCAGAGCTCTGTGCCTTGTAATGGCTCAGTTGTTTATTCAGAAGCAGCTTCCAAGTCTCCAATTACTTTGAAGTCATTGGCAACTACGATGAAACACAATTAGAGAATATTAAATATTCAGGATTTTTTATTTCCTTCAGGATTTTTCTGTTTTTCACTAAACCCAGCAGTGACCCAGATTCCTCATCAGATTTAGGTTTGCTTCTGTTGCCTGGGAGCTGGAATAGCAATTGCAGTTGTCTGGTGCAGATCATGAGCCCTATGCCCCAATCCCAGACATCTAAATAAATTGTGACACCTTGCAGGAGCACTTTAGCCAACAGCAGGCAGGGTAAGTATGCCACTCACCTTCTTTGGTTTTGCTCAGTAAATAGAGTCAGTGATATTAAAATGAGCTTCCACTAGTTCACCCTGAACTGAAGTTTGCATATTCCCCAGGCTTCCCTACATTTACATCTACAGATGGTACATGTTTGTTGCGCTGCTGAAAGACATAAATAAGATTTTTATCTCTTCATCTTATGTAAATGTAGAAAGAAATATTGGACAAAAGGGTGCTATTTTCTTTTGCTGGACAGAGATTTCAATAGAGCATTTAAAGACTTCCCAGACTGTGTTTTGTTTTTCTCAGTTTTTAATAAGGTCACAAAGTGGCTCTGATTTAAAATGATGACAAGGACAGATCTGTTCATATTCTATATCAAATTGTGATACATAATTTGTCCTCCCTTCACCTTGGAGGACGTATTTCAGCTGCATGGACCCAATTGTTCCTTTTGTGTGTGCGTTCCTTCAGGGTAAAGGAAAAAAGGAGTGACTTTCTTCAAGCTTCAAAAACCTCGACAGTGATAAAGACTCGCTTTAATAAGCAGAGATCTTAGGCAAACAGCACTGAGGAAAACATCTCTTTTCAGCAAGAGATTACAATGCTAAACAATAAAGCAAAAGAGGAAAATGGAGGGGTGGGGGGAATAAAAATAATTTTTTAAAAAGTGTCTGACTACTAAAAGCAAGTAGGAAACTACATTGTTTCCTTCCCCCATCCTAATACAAGACTAAACACATAAACACCCATAGCTTCATATTCTGGTTCCAGCAAATGTATGTGTAGCATGAAAATCACTAAAACGGGCATTTTAGCCTGAAGACCAGGAACTGAAAGGAGGGCCAATTACTTCTCATCTTTCACAGCACCCTCCACTCCATGACAAGAGCAATCCCGGTGGATTGAACACTGTGGTTTAGCAACCCTTCCCTTCCAACCTCAGCTGGTGAGCCACCCGCCTGAGAAATCAAGTAGAGATATCTTCTTCCCTAGTCTAGGTTATGGAAAGCTCTCTTTCACTCTTAAGAGTGAAATTAAGGTTAAAGGAGGCAAATAGTGCCACACTTAGTGCACAGGCATTTGTGGTACCATCTGTAGGGCCCATTTCAAGCTTGTGCTTTATTGCAGAGCTGTAGTTGTTAACATTGAACTAGAACAAATTGCAATTAGGAAGAGAATTGATGACATCAAAACTATTCCTTCCAGGTTACTGTCCAACCTATTCACAAGCAGGTATTGCTATTGTTTAACTAGTCTTTCTGTTTAGAGTTTTCCTTGTGGTTGAAACTTCGCTGCAGTATAAGCCCATCATTCCCAACCCCATTTCTGGTGAATACACAAAAGAATTTCTTACTTTCCTCCTTTTCAGACATTTGAAGAATGTTGTTTTGCGTCCCAGTCTCTTCTTGCTTAAATTAAACCAATTTTTTTTTTTATCTTTCCTCACACAGTTTCTCTGCCTGTAATTGCTGTCTGGACTTCTCTGGATTCTTTGCAATTTGCCCATGCATTTCCAGAAGCAGGATCACCATGTCAGGACTGCAACCAAAGATTTGCAAACATGCCATGCAATGTGAGGACTGTGTGGTATGCCCCCCTAGCCGTGCTCTAGATTTCATGTTTTAGTGGATCCCATTTTTCAAATTATTGCTCTTTTTTGTACAGTCATGTCATTTGATCTTCTTTGTGCTCTGGATACTCTGTCGTAGAAGTGCAGCACAGCCAGTTATTCCATTTTGTAAGCCTGTGCTCTTGATTGCTCCTGTTTCCATGTGTGGAAATTACTGCTTTCCCTTCATTCATTCTGTCCTATTTTTTCAGTTGATTCAGTCCAATTTGGTTGTTTTTTGTCTGAGAGGTAGGACAGAGGACGGAAAATACCTTGCACAATTTTCACAGCTGATATTTTCAATAGCTTAATTGGAAAAAGAATCCTCTTTCATATCTTTGACTTCTCCCATTATGGCAATAAGTGTCAAATGATAAAGAGCTCACTGCACCGGGTAATCCTGGGCGGTATCAAGGACAAGGAAGAGGCGCACACACGGTCAGCTGTGTCCATGGTGACATTCCACAGACAAACATGGAGGTTGCATCTGGGGTCTAGGTGGAATCTTTATAGTACAAAAATACCATCCTACCAGTGAAACCGCATGGCTTTCTCCATACAGTTTTCCATGAAGGGTCCCTGTCCTCTGCCTTCCCCGGGGCTGTGCCTGGGCACTGCTTTAGGGGTGCAGGCTGCCTGTGCTGGGGAGCACACCAATACTTACGCACCTGGAGTGGCCAGACCCCGTTCTCGTGCTCAAGACCCTGCCCTAGCCTCGTTAGGTCTGTCTCAAAGATGCAGCTGCAAATTCCTTTGGTGTTTCCTAGCTTTCTTGCTGCTACCCTACTGACTTACCATTCAACCTCCCTGATAATCATGACCAAGGAGCTGGACAGCTGTAACCTGAATCTTGGTTTTGGAAGGATCATATCCATTCACAGCGCAGCCTCTTTTAGGTAAAGATGTGGTTTATGCTGGTTTATAAAGTCAGCTTGCGACCCTCTGCTAGGTACTGCTAGGACTGCCAGTGACCTACAATGGGATGGCACCAGAGAGCTCTCAGCTTTGTTCTTAAATCAATTTAAAGGTTCAATGTCAATTCCCTTGAAAGTGGACTATTACAGGACATGCTTTTTCTTGCACTTGCAGGTGATTAAAATAGCCCAGAGTGACTTGCTATAACAGTGCACTTAGCAGCCATCAGCCATTTTAAATCCCAGAAATAAGTAGAGGGTTGTTATATCCCCCCATCCTCTGCCAATAACTGTCACTCCCATTAAGATCTATGATAGTAATTTAATTTCTATAAAGGACACTGTTAATTAAGCACACATGAAAAGAAAAGTACAAAAAATCTAAGCTGAAATGATGAAAGTGTTAGGACAAACAGGGCTTCCAGTGTGGAAAGCCAGCATTTATTAAAACATGTATATGCTTATGTATGATTCATGTTTGTACTCTGAACTCTGAACATAGACAGTAAGGTGAGTCCTAAATGGATTTAGTCTTATTAAATATATTTTGAATCATTTTTCTTCTGTTTTTTTTGGAAAGTGATTGTATTTGTGAATAAGAGAACTGTCCTAAAACCACCAAGATTTCACATCTTGGCTACCATAATACCTTATTAATCTGTGAAGCATATGCTGTTTTTTATTAACAATTACTGTATCCAGCAGGATTCTTTCTCTTTTTAAAATTAAAAGAGCAGGCCTGAACCAGACTGACCAAAACATTTAATCAGAAACAGGAAAGAATGGTTAAAATTAGCTTGACCTTTTAACTAAAAAACCTTTTGCAACTGGGGGAACATTTAAAATAAGGTTAGCTTGAAAAAGCCTGGTGGCTCAGAGATGGTTGCTGGTTTCTTGTAGGTTATCGTTTCTTTGCACACTTTTTGGGTGCCTTGTCCAACTGCTGCCCCATAGCAGTTGCCAGGTAAGATGTGTGAGAGTCTGTGCTTATTTCCCATAATGTCAATAATAATGGCTAGAGATGAACTCTAATTCTACACTGTAACCTACAAGGCATTTACATCAGATTTGTTGCCGTTTGTTACTTAGGATGATGAATGCTATGGGCTATCTCAAAGTGAAGTGAATTTTGTTGTCCCTCCAGTAACGATAGTTCACCTGCCTGGATAAATAAACCTATGGTTTATCTACTTGTTGTATTTTACTAGTTCCCTAATGCTTTCTCTCCGCTGTGTTTTTGATTTTTCCTATTTTCTTCCTCCCTTCCAACTACTTATCTCACATCTCAGATAATAATAATAGTCTCTTCTGCCCTAAAAATACAGATTAGAGAATTTTGCCTAGGGATGTTTCATTTAGCCCTAACTAGCTTTTTCTTGACCCACTGGGTCTAGGTTATTTCAGAAAGTCAATCAGTGTTGATGCTTATTTTCTACCACTTGGAATATTTTGTATCTTGTTATCTCTTTAAATGCTTAATTGTGCTTTCTGTTAATCCTGCATTATTTCCAGTTTGAGCTTTGCTGACTTCAGCTTCAAAGTTTTTACATCTTGCCTTTCTCTACTACACTGAAATAATGTGCTACCATCAGCTGTCTGTTAGCCACGTCTGCAGAGGGCAATTAAATCATCTCTTACCCTCTCTCTCACAAGCTAAATCAATTAAGCACCTATCAGCTGCTAAAAAAAAAACAAAACAAACTTTTTTTTTGACATTTCTGAAAAGTAAGGTCTTCTAACCCCAGTGCAGGTGGGGGGTGTTACAGATACAGGAAGACTGCATAAGGGAGACCTATGTTTGTAATATACTTTGGTGACCTGAAATGGTATGCCTTGGTCTCTGACCTTCCATATCACTCTATCACACATGGAATAGCATCAGCATCCTACATTTTAGTATGCTTCTGCCAAAGGCTTCTTTGTTCATTAAGACTGTATTAAAGACAATAGGCAGAGAGAATGTGTCACCTTAAAATGCTTGATGTTAATATTTTGAAAGCCTGAGTTAGGAGTTATTATTAATAGAATGAGACCATCAGCCACTAGAGGCCCTTCACGTCTAGGAGACTGACTGAGTCAAGATGCTGTAGAATATTCCTCTGGTTTGATTTAGTATCACAGAGGGGAAATATGAAAATGATAAACCACCTAACCAAGAATCAGCATTCAGAGTGTCAGTGTTAGACACTTCTGAGAGGATTTGGTTTCTTCTCAGCTGCTGTGTTACTCAAAAAACCATCCTTGATATTAAAGTCTCTTTGCTTAGCCATATCTTTTCATTCCCTCCCCTTCGTCGTATTTTCTCAGTTGCTTAAATTGTTTCTGATATTTTATAGTGTTTCTGGTGTCAGCGCTCATGGCACTTTGTCTGGAAAGCAGAAGGGGACCCTGGGACGCAGGTGGGAGAAGCAGCAGCAGGGCACATAGGCAGCCCTGCTGTTAAGTCCCTCCCCAGTTCAAACAGACAGTAAATTAGGTTGGATCTGCCACAAAACGGGGACTTAGATCTGTGAATATTTATTGTGAGTGCTTAGATGGAAGCATGAGTCATTTGATGACCCTTCCCAATACACTCTTGGGAAAGGAGATTCACAGTGAATTACAATTATTTATGTTACTACCGTGCCAGAGTTTCAATCTGAATTACGGCGGTGGTGTGCTGGGTGCTTTTCAAATAGTAACATGTATTGTCAGCATATGATGCTGGTCCAGCTCTCAACCGTAGAGGGCAGTGCTTGAGATGTACGGATATACAGAGAAAAGTGGCTGCCAGAAGTAAGTTACCCTTCTCCTTGTAAATAGACTAGGATATTCTGCAAACCTCCTTCCTGAATACGGGGAGTAGTGCCTGGCCACCTGCGCCATCATGGCCCATTGCCTCTTTCACAACACACGCAAGTGACGATGACGAAAACCCTGTGTTTCTCAGATGTCATCTGTTGTGCGTTTTTTTCACTGTGTATTGTCTCTATGGCAGTGTTATCACCATTGTGGTCTTTAGTGTTGTTATCATATTCATACAGAAATTAAAATAGGATCCCAGCTGGAGACCAAGTGACTTTTTAAGATTGTAATTCAAATATCTCACGCCTTGCTCAGGATCAAAATAGCCCTTTGAAATGGACCGGCAAAACTTTGAAAGGCTGGTAAGATCAGAATAGTCCCTGAGCTACTCAGACCAACAATAAGAAGCAGAAAAGCTATGTGTTATCGGGAATGTTGTAACATGTGAAGGATGAAGTCACTTCTCCCTGTGCTAACACCACCACAAAAGTAAACAGATCTATCTGAAAGATGGGCACTAAGCTTCAGCAAGACAAGATACACATTACTCAACTCAAAACTAAAAAGTTGTACAAAGTCAACAATCCTGTTTGAAGCGGACAGATCATGAGCTGTAAACAGCATGATTAATGTGCAGGGCCTGTTAGAGATTACCAGCTTTAGAGTTTTATAACAAACAAACTGTTCTGCAATGGAGATGTGCCCAGCTTTGTGCTTTTCTGTAGTCTATATTCCTTCTTTACAATTTCCAAAAGAGTACTTTTTAATAAGAGCCTTTTCCTGTACTTGGCTATTAATGTGACACCAGGTACTGGCTCATTAGCAAGGAAGGTAAAATAAATCCTACTTTTGCAGGACAGAGCGGTAGGAAGAAAACAGAAGCAGCAGAATGGACTGTCACTTGCCCAAAAATACTCATAGGCTGAACAGAAAGCAGACTGGAAGTGATGAGGCATAACTGTGGGGGGGGAAAAAGGCTGAAAAGAAGCTTGTGCTATTTTAAACTTCCTAAAGGTACAAGAAGTGGAAAAAATGCATGGCAGAGGATATCATCAGTATTTTAATTTCGCTGCAATATACATTTATGCAGTGCAGGTCTTCCTTTATCTTTCTTTTCCCTTTCCTTTGTTAGCTTTCTCTTTACACATACGAAGTTGTGAAGGGGGAGGGGAAACAATTGTAAAATGTTTGAGCTGCTCTCCAGTTTTTCTCCCAGATAAGCACAGCAGGGCACAGCTGGAGGGAGGGTGTGAGAGACTTGAAGGACCACCAGCACATCTGCCTCAGCCTCGCTGTATGGCACAAAGCCCGTGGGGACTCACTGCTGGCGCTGTGGCACATCGGCTTTAACAGTCAGATGTGGCACAACCTGCGTGTGAAACCATCGCAAGCTGAGAAATGTTGGTCCCTGGGCAGGAACCAGCGGATACCCAGGGAGGTCCTGGGGTTCATGCCACAATGAAGGCAGTGGCCGATCTGGCTTTTAGTCTTCTCTTTATCTAGCTGTGACCTTCTGAGGGACATTTTCCTGGAAAATCAAGTCAATGTGGCCTGATGAAAATTCAAGCCCCAAGGCGATGGAGTGGACTATTTCATTCTTCCTGTGTCATGATAAAACCCATCTGTGCCTTCTCTCTGACAGGATTTTCCACTGCAGGCAGACACTGTGCTGTGAAAGGAAGCCTGAGATAATTTTCTTCAGCCCTTTCCATCTCGATCCTTATAGCCCTCTCCTGAGTGTGTATGCATAAGTTCAGCCTAGGGAAGAATGACCACAGCTTAAGGGTGTTTGAGGTCTTGGATGAACCTCCTTTTTCCTTAGGACTCTGCCTTTTCAATGCGAGTAGAGTTGTGGAGAGTAGTAGTTTAGGTAAGCCAAACTCAGAAACAGTACCTGGTCTTTCACAGACAACACCAGAGGCCCATCAGTGTTGGGCAGAGGAACAGGGCAAACTACAGGTCTTGCCCTGACAAGGCATCCTACAACAGAGGTGACCAGGATCTCATGTAACACTTGAGCACAAAATAGTCGCTACATAGCCACCATCGTGGACAACAGGAGAGGGCCAAGACTCATTGTCTGAGAAGATAAATCTGTATGGAGATCCAGTGTTTTCATGGACTTCAATTCTTCCAGATCAGTCTGTACAAATATATAGAGAGGAATCTTTACAATATCAAACTGCATGGAATGAGCAACAGAAAACATTAATACATGTCAAGCACACCAAAATGACAAAATTAAGGCTGTCTGTGCAATGTAATTCCATTTTCTTGTGTGGCTGCTTTTATGATAATCTTCTTAATTTCATATTGCATGTTTTTTTTCCACTGTCTTTACATACAATAGGCATAGGCAGCACTCAGCTAATGAGCTTCCATTTAATATTTATTGCCCATGAGGCAGAATCTGCTCTGAAGAGAGTATTATTCATTTTATCCTTGGTTTTCAATAGTCCTTGTGAATATATTATCTGTACCTGGGAAACTCTTAAAAAAAATAATGGCAGAGGTTAGTCATTCCCATCTGAGAGCTGGTAACAAAAAGATTTAGATAAGACAACACTCATGTTTTGGTTTTTTTTGTATGCCCAATCCCAGATCTTTTAGACGCAATTTAAAGAGAAGTCGCACTATTCAGTATGCTCAGAGTCCTGTTCTTGTAAGCTAGATAGTTTCCTCTAAATTCAGTGCTCCTCCTAAGCAGATCTTAAATATCCATGAACTGAATGGATAGCGCTGTTAGAGGATGTTCAGTTTTGATAAGATCAAAGGGTCACTCAGGACACTGGATTTTAAATTAAACTTTCCACAGGAAAGTGTAACATTATTTTGAGATATTTTCTGCCCACAGAAATTGAAACCTTCACCACAATTGCACAAAAATTAGAACCTGCTGACAACTGGCTTACAATGGTTGGTGTCTGGCATTGCTGGGGTAAGTTGTCCCGATTACTGCAAGTGCAGGACTTGCTGTAAAGCAGAGTGAGGATAGCTTCTTCAATTCTCTCGTTCATTTTCCTTTGCCATTGTAAAAGCAAAAGAAAATCAAAGCAAATAAAAAAAATAAAATTGAAGAGTCTGATCACAGAATCATAATTTTGTCAGACCGTTTCTTGGTATGTCATGCTTTAGATTTGATGACTTTCGTGAAATCCATGGCTGTTTGGAAAGAAGGGATGGAAAGGTTTTTACTTACAAGCTCCCAGTAATCTCCTAGATCTGAACTTTGGTAACTCATGTCAGGCTCTTCAATTTATGTTGATGTCTGACCTTTCAGGCATTCCTTTTAAAAGCAATTTTCATTACTTTAATACGCTTTCCCCCAGTTCTCAAATGCATGCAAGTTTACTATTACCGAGAATGGCTTGACACACAACCGTATTCCTGCATTCAGTAACAATAACATTATGCCTAAGCTTTGTTGATAAAACTATTATTTTAATTGAACAGTATTTTAAGAAACATATTAAATGAACACAAGAAAAAGTAGGGCAAAGTCCCTAATGATCAACAATAACTGTTAATGGAACAAAGTTGTGTTCGCTGTTGCCACGATGCAAGCTGGGAAAAAAAAAACAGCTAGTGCTTTGAAAAATGAAAGGAGTTAGTTTTAATGAGTATAAGAATCTTTTTAGCTTTTTTCTTTTAAACTGACTAATTCTTTTGGCTTGCTAAAATTACAGACTCTAGAGTGCTCGTGTTTTTGTTTTGTGAGCAAATTCCTTGTCTTAAATGAAAAATTCCTGATCTGTGCAAGGAAAAAATGGGATTATCCACATGGAAGAGAGCTGATCATCTTTACTTTTCAAATTTTTTATGTTTGCAAACCACCTTAGCATTGTTTAGCAGATGGACAGATTGCCATACAGGAAGTTTGTTAATTAGGCTTTTTTAAAGACACTCTTTTCCAAATGAAGTGGTTGAGATATCCTTCAGGTTGAAAATCATGGTAAGTTTTGATCTAGAACGTGATTTATGTCCTGTCACATGGTGATTGTATTGAACTATTTTTGCTGAGTATTTCTGAGAAAATGGTACACATACAATTAATTTACTGCATAAGCTTGTTGTAATGAGGATCAGCTAGAGAGACTGAGAGAGACATTTGGGGTAGCAGTCAGAGCTGCTGAATCTGTTCTCTATCCTTCACTTGGGCAAACCACTGGGAGTAGGTTATACTTGCACGTACGGGTACAAATGAGTACATACTGTGCAAAGCTGCAAAGAAACAGTGGACTTTACTGCTGAATGAGATCACACCCGATGCAGGCACTTGGCAGCTTTCAAGACAGACTTTTGGTGGGTAAAACATAATTTACAAAACATTAATATTGCAAAATTGGATGTCTGTGGTAGAGAGCAAGAGCAGCTTTTTGCCCTGTTTTGGAATTCTTGCTTATCTAATTTAGAGGGCTGGGAGATTAAGGAGAGTAACATGACTTTTAAGACAGGCAGGTACTTCTAGACTGACATTATTGCACATATTGTGAGCACAGATTTACTCAGCTGCACCCCCTGAGTGAATTGTTTAAGGGGAAACATCCACTTTTAGAAAGTGTTAACTGCAAATGTTATCAAATAAGTAACTAGCACATGAAAAAAGGAGGGGCCTTTCCAAGTAGTATATTGGGACAGTAGTAAACTGTTCTTCAGAAGATGCAAGATCTAACAGTTCTGGGGGATATGCTGGGTACCTAATACATCCATATGTGTATACTACTCTTTGACCTGAGTAATCTTCAAAAATAAGTCTATTCATTTTGCCTGTGCTTCTACCACAGATTTCCTGATTTTTTTTTCTTTGCTGTTAGAAATGATTCAGAAGGTTTTCTGCATTTTACACCTTTGGATACTAATTCAGCCGCAGGCCTGGAAGGCTGAGTGGGTTATGAGGGCACAAGGGGAGGCAGAATCAAAGGCTCTCAGATCTGAAGCTCAGCCAGGAAGGAAGCAAAATTGTGTGAGGGTCTGTGGTCAGTGAAAATTTGAGGGAAGAAAGTAATAAATATGGAGAGCGGAGATGTGTCTGTGTGGGAGGTCAAGCTGCAAGGGCAAGAATCGGTGTTTTAATTAGGAAAAAAAAGAGAAAATCAAGAAATGAAAAAGAATAAAGATAGCATGGACTAGGCAAGAATAGCATTTTCAAAGCTATTGAATTAATTGTAAGGAAGAAATTAAGAAAGAAAAAAAGTTTAATAAAAGGTGTATTTAAGTTTCATTTAAAAGTTACTCCAAATTCAGAAAATACCCACTAACTCCCCTGAAGGTCAGGCACACATAGTATCATAGAATCATAGAATTGTCAGGGTTGGAAGGGACCTTAAAGATCATCTAGTTCCAACCCCCCTGCCATGGGCAGGGATACCTCCCACTAGATCAGGTTGGTCAGAGCCCCATCCAGCCTGGCCTTAAAATCTTCCAGGGATGGGGCATCCACAGCCACCTCTCTGGGCAACCTGTTCCAGTGTCTCACCACCCTCACAGTGAAGAACATCTTCCTAATGTCCATTCTGAAACAACCCAGTTCCGTTCCCCCTAGTCCTACCATTACCCAACATCCTAAAAAGTCCCTCTCCAGCTTTCTTGTAAGCCCCCTTAAGA